>PVKA01007843.1:17500-60340 GCA_004027165.1 Ctenomys sociabilis | reverse complement strand
TTACAAATGAGAAAAGGTCCAACATCTCAAAGGGAGATGACTGGGGAGGAAAGAGAAAGACAAAATATGTCATGTACAGCAGCCAAATACATGACTGTACTATCGTATGACATAAATGTAAACATCATATGTCATAAACATGAACTGAACACAATAACCATTGGAATGAAAATAGGGAAAGGTGATTCAGAGATGGAAAGAGAGAGATGGGGGAAGGGATTAAAAAATGAGCTGGGTGATGTACATGGACCTACTCACTGACATGAATATAAATTTGCTGTATTGCGAGCACATGCTAACAAAAATAATAAAATAACAGGAGAAAAAACACAAATAAGTCACTGTTTATGTATTTTAACGTACTATAACAAATATCTAAGATCAACTGAAAACTCTTTGCAGCAAACATCCCTCCTATTTCCAGATTCCTGTCTATGCAAGGCTATTTTTTCTGGTTAGAATAGCCAAATGGCCATTGAGCAGTGACGTCAATATGAAGGCAGATAAAGAAATTCATCCCCACTGTTAGATATTTGGAAAAATATAAATCAATGTCATGCTGCCATTAATTTTTGTTCTTATGTAATACAATTTTTTAATAAATATGTGATATTCATTAGTGTTTTCCTTAGTGAATTAGTACGTACTTTTAATTTCTTAGTTTTCAGTCCTAACATGGTAATCATGGTAATTATATATATGTGTGTGATAATTATACACACACACACATTATATATGTGTGTATATATATATATATATATATATATATATATATATATATATATATTTTTTTTTTTTTACCCCACAAAATCAAAAATATTTTATGCACCTGAAACTGGGATCCTGTGTACGAAACTTCTGAGAATGAGCTACACAAATTCAACTCATATTGAAAATGCACTTTAGATTGTGGACTTTCTATAAACAGGTAAAAGAGATGTTTTGGTAATGAATAGCAATTACCGTTTACTGAATTGTGGTTACTCGAATTCTGATGTTCCATATCGTTGTTTCAGACAGAATTTTTCATAGTTGACTTTTCACAGATACAACTGCATCTTTCCATGCAATTATTTTGGAACAAAAATAGTGCTGCACAGAAATGTACCTTTCAATGGTACAAGGTCTGTGTGTATTATACTTGGTGACACAAAGCTTCAATACCAAAGGATATGCACCACGTTTACTGATTTTTTTTTAATTTTTATTTTATTGAAGTACAAATATCAATGAGACAGTTTTAAGATATCTTGACAAGATGGATTTGATAAATTAATATATTGCAAACTGTTTTCATAATGTTTTGGTATCATAGAAGGTGCACACATGATATTATACTTACAGATATTATTATAGCATATGTCTCTTATTAGTAAATTAAGAGAGTGTAGCTGTTTACATATCTTATATTTTATACCTGATTTACATCAAAGATTCAATAATTAATACTTTCTACCTTGTTATTTTCCTAGTGGTTGTCCATAGTACTAGAAGCCAACATAATATCCTGTCCACCCACCATTAGTGCAGATCTTGCGTCTCATAGAATTCTGTAGAAGCACAGCATTATCTATCCCAACTGTACCATCCATACGCACACATCATGATTCTTCCTTTCTATACCCCTTCCTTTGTCTACACCTGTCACAGATGGGCACTTCACTGTCATTCAACTAATTTAGGTGCCTGAACTTGACAACACAATCCAACACAGTCCAGCATTCCACAACAATAGTGAGTTATCCGAAGAAGTTGTCGACCATAGCCATTTACAGCTCAACTTATTATTATGGCCCCATGGTGTATACCTCATTTTTATACTTTTCTGCTGGATGGCTAAAACCTAGATAGAGCAAGACTTATATATCAATACATGTACTTTTTGTTTCTTATGAGGTCAGTGAAGTCCCATCAGGGTTTATCTTGTAGTCCTGTACCTTATTCTGTACATCCTTTGTCTGTGTCATCCATGTGGATGAGATTTTTGATTGATTATTTTGGCTATCAAACATTTTGGATAATAAATATTATTTTCATATAAAATGTACTTTTTTTATTATAAGGTAGCTAAACCAGTCAAAATTCTTGAAAAAGGAACACAATAATCTTAAGACTTGATGTATGAAAGCTTCTCTGAAACAGCTGAATATCAGAGTTCGTGGAGCAACAACTCAGTAGATGAATATTCATCACCATTCTTCACCAAAACATTTTTCTCATTAATTTACAGAGACTCTCCTAAACTTCTGATTTTAAAGTTTAAGACATGATCCCTACCAACCTCTGCCCAGAAGAAATTTGAGGCAATTTACATACCAAGAAAGCTCATGGATAATCTAGGGTTATATTGGCATCCCACAATAGGAAGGTTGTCAGAAAGAGAGAGATCACAAAGGCTGGAAGAAAATGCTGGAAATTATAGGAAAAATAAGAGATGTTTAAAGTATCTTGCAGAGATAAAGTCCAATAAAATGCATTGCCACTGTTTTTAGGGCTCCACAAATGCAGCCTTCCTTGAGCTCTGTACCTGCTCTATAACTTAAGCAGCACGGTGAGGAATTTTGGCACAGAAGTTGAATAGCATACTTCGTGTTCTTGTAAGAATTAGACTTTCCATGTATCAAAGCTTTTTGATAGAAGAAATTTGCTTTTCTATGACGTAGAGCAGTTGGTCATTCAACATAACTATTGTTTTCTTTTTTTAAAATTCTATTCTTCTTTCTTCTCCCTCTTCTCTAAAAGCTTTCAATAGCTTGATGTTGAGATCCTGTTTCTTAAATCATGTTTCCAACAAGACCTAGATAGTTCATGTATTTTTCAGTTTTTACTTTTGTATTCAGTAAAATAGATTTTCCAAAGCAATATATTTTAGGGACATCATGTAAAGCTTTGTCCTTTACAGCTGGTGGCCATGGAGAAAGGTAGAGTTAGCAGGGTAAAGAACCAGCCAAATGAGCACCATGATTTTGTGGAAGGTGCAATGAAGAGTCATGTAAATGGGAACCTGGAATACATGGGATATGTGGAGAAATATTACGGATATTTACAGAAGTTTAGAAAGTTGCATCAAAATCTCTAAAACCGAAAATGATAACTGCAGAAATAGAACCCTTATAAGAGAAATTTGACCCAACATGTTTACTTTGATTTGAATCTGATCCAAGAAAGGTATTCCATAAGGATTTCCTTCTGTGAACAAACCATGTTGATTTGCATTTAGGTAATAAATATGGAACTCAAATAAAAGTGTCCTGCTTTTTTAAAAAAGTGTGATTGGCTAGCATTCTGTGATTAAAGACCATCAAGAAAAGAGAATGTTAACCCAAGATTTTAGCTATTATGTTTCTACTTATTTAGAACAAGATTGAGAATCAATCATTTGACTATCATATAATATATGCATGTATATGTATACATATATGTGGGTATGTGTGCCCACATATATGTATAACTGATAATATCATGTGTGCATAAGATAAAATAAGTAGTGTTTTTAATGATTGGTAGTAATAGGTAGTTTCAAGTCAATTTTGTAGGCTAATCACTAAAAGGTTATATAATTCAAAGGAAATAAAAGAGATATGTACAAACACATATTCAAGTAGTCACTTCAATTTCAGAAAATATAAGACAAAACTTTTCCTTTGCTAAGCACTGTGCGACGAGTACGATAGGAAAATAAATAATAAATTTAAAGTGACATAAGTTATTGGCCACAATTAAGATGTTCTCCTCCTACCTGTTGAGAGTCACTGAAAGAAAAATTTGATTGCATAGGCAAAAGCATTGACAGGTTTTTCTGGAGGTCTCTATGTGAAGATTTTCCCTTCTTAAATTATGGCTACAAACGTATCATCCTCTTTCAGAGACTCAAGACTTTGGTAAGCTTCAAAAGAGTGTTAATACCATTTGTTGCAATGCTGAGCTACATCTTACTAGATCAAGGTATAATCTATTTTGTTAGAAGTTTTCTGAATAGGTTAGCATTTAATAGCCATCCAAAAAGAGAATATAAATATTTGAAAACCTATTTCTTCTCATCCCTAAATAGGCACTGTGTAAATGAGAGCCTATACTTAAAGATTAAAACTAATTATAGTCTGCTATATAATGGCCCTTGAAGGTAGCCAATCCTAGCAGCTGTAGTCTGGGGAGGTAATCTTACTTACAGGGCATGCGACTTTGAACATTGAGTTAAATGAAGGATTTTGAGATGAAGAGATAATCCTGGACTAAACAGGCAGTGGATAATCAGGAGAGACCTCAATGGCCAGGAACAAGGACACCGAGCTACCTCAGGGAAGGCCAGTTGTCAGGGCCACCAGTCATGGAAACAGCTTTCTTGTTCCGGGCCACAAGAAGTAACTAGTTCTAACATATCTGGATTTTTAACTCCATATGACTTGTTTTTTGGTTTACCATTGAAACTAGCAAAAGAATAAATTTGTATTTTCAAAGCTCCAGTGTTTGTTGTCATTGTTACAGCGGGATTAGGAAACTAATAAAATAAAGTTTTATTAGATGAAAGGTAGAAACATTTAACGTATTTTGTCACCTAGAAATTTTCTAAAAAAGAAGAATTAGGTGATATGACCTTCTATAACCGAAGTGCCAATACCCAGCAAGTTATATCTTGTTGCAATCATTTTTTATCTCTTTTCCCTTATTACAGAGCCTACAGAGTGCTTGGACCCACAACATGACTGTGACCCAGCATAATCTAGTTGTATGATCCCCATCATTCCAGGGGGCAGATAATCAGTGATAATTAGGCTGATATTCTTTCCTGAATGATAATTTTCCTGTTAATCCCAATTTAGATATTTTTTGAAGTTTAAAAATTAAAATTATTTTACACAATCACTTTAGACATATTTCTATTTCAATTGATGAAAGTGTTCTTGTAAACATGTACTACAAAATATCAAATGTACATTGAACAGCAAGTTCTATACTGATGTACTTGAAGGCAAACAATTGCTGAAGAAATTCTGAAACTACCAGCTTTTTCACAGTTTTCTTAAAGAGGAAAGGAGAGTTACCATGAAAATTACTGAGAAGCTTAGCAAATTATACTGTATGAGGTATGTGGTCATCAACTTTGGGAAAGGTCTGAAAATAATATTAGAGTAACTCCTTCTAAGAAAACTAATTCGAAAGCAATTTAAACAACCATAAATTTGTAGAAAATGCTACCTGCTTGCTTGGCATGCCTTTAGGGAAGAGAAACAGAGAAAATCAACTCCGTTGTCAAGAAACAAATGTATACGGCATTTGTGAAAGCTTCCCCACAATCCTGTGTTAGTTTAAGAACTAACCCTCAGATAAGTGGGCATCCCAAACCCAGTGGCAAGAGTGTTACACCTGTGTTTTATAAAGCTGTAAGAGGCTCCAAATTACTTACTTCAAGGAGTAGCAATTTCTGTTGGCAAGATGCATGAAAACTGTTAGCCTCGTGGGAATCCATTTGTGACAGCAGAGCAGAAAGCAGCCCCTGCTCTGACAATAAAAAAAGTGACAGACAATATAGAAGTAATCAATCTGAAAGGTATAGAATACTCAAACCATGAAATGACTAAAAAGCCATAAGCAAGATCTTAAAATCAATATAGGATGCTACTGAAATTCAGGGTAATGACTCAAAAAACATGAATTTATATTGGTCCCAGAAAGGTTTGATGTTAAGGCCAGAAGCAAAGATTTAAAACAACTATGTCTATGTATGTAAAAAAATAAAATAAAAATTTTAGGTTGTTTTATAAAAAAAAGAAGTTGAATTTTGAAAGTAATTCAAATGACTGAAAGTGGTGACTTCAATGACACTGAGTATTTTCGAGCATTTTGGCCCATTTTATTTGATGAGAATCAAACCATTTTAGCCCATTATAAAGCAGGGTTTTAGAACTCACAGAACCTAAAAATTACTTAGGCCTGGGGAGATGTACCTGGCTTTATTAGGATTTCACTTAAAAAGAAATGTGATTGATTGGAGTAAGGAAACTAAGAGATTTGGAATCACATTTTTTTCAGTGTGGCTGATTGGAAAGTCAAAAGCAAAATTAATTCTTGATTTAGTTTAGAGAATCCATCTCAGAAATTAAATATATATTTGAGGGGAAATAAATAATGTTATATTCTGGCGTGCTTAGAAACACCTTTTTAATCCATCCAGTTACCAGAAATTGATAACAAAAAGCCTAGACATGTTTAGAACTAAAAAGGTTTCCTAGCTATCATATTAATATATAACTTTGTAAAATGACCTGAATCTAATGTATTGGATAGAAAATTTAATCTATGTTTCTCTTGCTTAAAATAAATGCAAGGATAAGGTGGTTACATTTTTCCTCAAATTAGATTGTATGAACTAGGGCTAGAAAATTTTATAGCCCAGTTGGCTAGGAGGATTTGTGGTAGAAGCAGGGAACTAGAAGACATCTAGTTTATTCCTTTCTCTAGTAGTTTTTTAGAAAATAAGATAAAAAATTTATCTCATGCTCACAACTTGGCCTCCTGCCAAAATATGTTTTGGGGAGGCAGATAACGGAGGACAAAATTATTATTTTATTATTATCATTTTTAATGTATTTGGTTGTTATAAGGTTTTACTAATACAGCTTAGACTCATAGTAATCTTTGTTTTCAGTCTCCTCAGTGTTAGGACCACAGGCATTCTCCACTATGCCGAGACTTTGTGGCCAGCTCAGCCCACCATATGGGGGAGGAGGGGCTGGCACAGCATATGGTACTGGGGGATTGAACCCAGGTCCCTGCATTTGCCTAAGGTTGCCTATGCAGGTGCTTTAATCTGCTGCTATCTCACCAGCCCCGGGCAAAATTCTTGAAAATCCAAGAAAGAAGAATTGGCTACAGCTATGCTCTGAAATAGGAGAAGAAGCATTACAATTGCACACTGCTCAACACTTCTTCTTTGCTTTTGCATGCCTATTTATTGCATGCAAAAATGATAACTTTTTCTTACTATGGGCAATGTTATCACATATATTTCAGGTTGTTAAAAATGAAAAAATATTTCTAGGTCACCAACTGATTTAGCATGCTTTGTATCTCCCCGAATCACCATAGTTGCTTGCTTCTTTTACCAAAGATTTTTCTTGAAATAATTTTGGCATTTTTGTGTATAACTTACCCATCCCCAGTAGAAACAGTTCCTGATAAAATACATTTTAAATGCTTCATTGTGTGTCCCACTAAGTGTCAGTCATCAAGTTTTTCGATCAGTTAACCACCCTGAAATCCACCTGTGACTGGGGAAATTTATACCTCTGAGCCCCTTACCTGTCCGTGCCCACCAGAAGGTAGGTGCTCCTGGCCTTTGTGCAGTCCCCATCTCTGTCACTAGCTCCGTCTTTGTCCTTTAAATCCACAGGGCAGATATTCTCTGCCCAGGCTTTACAAGAACAACCAGCCATCAGGTATCCCCACCACCACTACCCAAAGATGAAAATCTGCACAAAATGTCTAAAATTTCAAACAACCAACTTTAACATGGTTTATATTTATAACTTTTGGCTTTTTCTTTTTCTTTTGCATTTGAAATTATCCCACCAGAAAGTAATGCACCTGAAATCCCTTTGATTGCTTTTTGCAATATGACTGATTGCTATCCTTAATATTTTCTTCATGCTACTGATTTTGTGCTAAATTTCTGTTTTTCCAGCTTCTGCAAGTGAAAATTTAGCTCATAAACTTTTTTTGTAATAGTACACAATTCTGTTAAGTATTATCTAAATATGGCTTTGGGTGCATCTAAAGTTTGATGCATTTCCCTCTTTTCATTATAACTTAAATGTTCTAATTTCTCAATGAATTTCTATATAATCCATGCAATAGTTAGAAATGTACTCTTAATTTAGAAAATATTCAAGGATTATCTAGATACCTTAGTGTCACTATTATGTTATTAGGTCTACAGTGGTGGGCCAGCCAAATAGCTCAGTGGATTAAAGTGCCTGAAAGCAGGTGCAGGGGTCAGAGGTTCGATCCCTGGGCTTTCCATGCTGGCCCCACCCCACAGGGTGTGCTGAGAAGGCAACTGAGACTGGGCATGGTGGTGTGCACCTGTAATCCCAGCTCTTGGGAGGCTGTAAACATGCAGATCACTGTGAGTCTGATCTAGTAATGAAATCCTGAACATCTTGTAGACCCTTCCCTAAAAATACAAAAAAAAAAAGTCTACAAAGGTTAAAGAACAAACAATGAACAAATTAATTGGTCTTAATTTACAATGGTATATACTATATATATCTTTTATCTAGATGGATGCTATTTTTATTCTCAACTGGAAAATGAAGTACACTGATAGTAGAGGTAGCATTGGATATATTTCAGTGCTATTAAAATGATTCTTACAACTGCTAAAAGTGATTTTTAGTTACTCACTCAATTATTGACAGAAAAATAATAAATTAACTATGATTATAGATTTATCCATTCTTTCCTTTGCTTCATTAACTGTATTTTGAACTTTTGTCATGTATATTTTGAAGCTATACTTTAGATTGTATTTTAACCTTTTTATCGGCATGTAATTTCCTTTACCACAGATAATACTGTGTCTTATCATACACTTTGTTTAATATTAGTATAATCATATTGTATTCTTTATGCTGCATGGAATATATCTCTTCATCTATTTTGTTTGTCTTTATATTTAATGTTCATCATATATATTTGATAAATTATTTTGACAGAGCATATACTTCATTGACATTTATGTATATTTCCATATTTTCATTATAATAACCTCCACTGAAATTTATTTTTTTCACTCATTACTCTCATCATCTTGGTATTTCCATGAGCAGAGTATATTTATAAGAGTGGCTTTAAATTTTTTCCCTGAAATTTGTCTTCCTGACCCCAGGTTGTTCTGAGGTCTATTTGTGTTGACTAGCTTTTATCTTGCACAATTATTTTGACAGGAGCAGTCCTCAGAATGTAGCACATTTGTTGCTGAATACCTTAAACACATCATTTCTGTTCCTGGCCAGAAATGAATACATGATCCTAGCAGAGAGCTAAGAAACACTGTGTGGGGCTTGTGGCTGTGGAGCCAATATGAGATTCAGTAAGCGGCCACTGTCACTGTCACAGTTAACCTTTCTAGTTTTAAAATGTCCCTTTGCTCCTTTATTATGGCCCATGCCAAGGATCTCTGTCATTGTCTCGAGCATGCATTTCAAGCTATGCCATGATCTGTAGGTTCAGACTGGTGAAATGGAGACCCAGGTTTTCTATGTTTCTTCCAGTTTGTACATTCAGTGTTTACTTGTGAAATGGGGTGGAATAAAAGCTGCAAACTCATGCTACAAAGGGAGAGAAAGAGATGTGGCCTGATGCCTAGCATCCCTCTGTGTGTAGCTCTCCTTGAGATCTTGAACTCTCTCTGCATCTTCAGCTGAAAATCAGCTCCCAGGTAAGACCTGAAGGCCTCTGTGGGAGCGGCACCTTGTTCACGTTTGCCATGGCTCCAGGAGTGTCTACCTCCCATGGCCTGTCTTGGCCACATCTGAAGCAGTTGTCATAGGATATCCCTTTATTGGGCTTTCACAGCTTCCTTACTTGAGGTCATTTTTTTTTTTCTGGCAGAATCTGGGACTGAACTCAGGCCCTTGCTCTTGCCAGGGAAGCACTTACTCCATTGAGCTATCTCCCAGGCCCCTTACTTGAGGTCTTGCCTATAGAAAGTTGGACACCCAAAGACTGGTAAGGCTTACATAATCAACTACAGGCTTGGTTGATATTATTTTCCAGAACGAATCTCAATACCCCAATAAATTTCCATCTTCTGTTGCTGGTCAGTTTGTCAGGAATTGCATGCCTAGCTCCATCTGAGCCATGCTCACTTCTTTGTTGGTTTTCATATCCCAGCTCCTCTATATTACAAAAGAGCTCTCTCTCCTTTTTTTTTTTTTTTTTTTTTTTTTTTTTTTTTTTTTTTTTTTTTTTTTTTTTGTCTTTTTGAGACAGAGTCTCACTATGCAGTTCAGGCTGGCCTTAAGCTCATTTTTTTTTGTAGCTCAGGCTGGTCTCGAACTCACAACAATCCTCCTGCCTCAGCCTCCCTAGTGCTGGGATTACAGGCCTGCTCCATCACGCCCAGCCAAAAAAGCTCTCTTAAGACTGCCACATTCAGAAGAGAAAGTCTCCTTGGGATCACTTTTTCCATGAGACACTTCCATTACAGATAAGTTTTAAAATGGAGAGAGACCAAAATCTGCTCTTTGCTCTTGTGGCTAAATTTTAAAAGGCCTTTATCTCAAAAATGTTTTCAGTTTTACCTCCTACTGTCACTGGTCTTTGATTCCATAAACTTCCCCAAATTTGTGGTTTCACACTGAGATATTCTTTGTTGAATCATCTTTCTTATAAGGATTTGCCCCACACAGACAATTACAATCAATGTACACTATGAATATGCCACTTTCCAGGTGCAGCATCCTTGGCTCACAGGGTTGGCACTGCCACTGATTGCAGGCCACAGCACTACTGAGAATGAATATCCAGTACTGCTGTGGATGACCAGCAAATGACCACAGTCTAAATCATGATCAGGTCAGCTCCCACAGGCCAGCGTTACATGCAACAGATTTTGCTTTGGTGCAGTTTTGTTTGTTTGTTTTTGGCTTTGGCATGTTTTCAATAGCACTCACCCACTTTATAAGTTTCTAATATTAATTAGGATACATTAAACTGTTGTCCAGTAACAATTCCAGATCTCCTTGTCTTGATCCATCAATATATGTTTCTACTTCACAAATGTTTGTGAGGTGCCATAATTTTCCTGGGTGCTCACCTTCCCTAGGTGATGCAGGGCACTTGCTTCCTTCCTTCATCTTGGTCTACCATCTCCACAGAAGGTCTCTATGGTCTTCCCCACAATGGAAGAGAAAGGTGGAGACTCAAATGCAGCCTGTCAAGTAGCCTCAAAGCGATTCATGTTTTCCTGCTCATCTCCCACCATAACTAGTCTGAAATCCTTCCTAGAATTGCCATGACAACAAGATACATGGAACAGTTCATGGCTTTGCTAAGCTGTCATCTTCTCCCCAAGAGCTATCATAACTCTGGAAACTGTGGAGAATATTGAGTCCCTGTGAAGTTTTTTGATGGGCTGCATGAGATTTCGTGAGTCATGGCATAAAGGGTAAATCAATGGTGACTAGGGTTGCCCTACTCTAGGGCATGCACCTGGGAGATCACTGAATTAGTTAGAAACCTAGCTGGGGGTAAGGTGGTGCATATCAAGAATCCCAGAATCAAGGAGCCTGAGGCAGGAGTGTCACCAGTTTGAGATGTGCCTGGGCTACATAGTGAGTTCAAGGCCAGCCTGAGCTACTTAGTAAGACCCTGTTTCCAAATCAAACAAACCCACCCACCCAACTCCAAAGAGCCCCAGAAAATCATATATAAAATTGAAGAAGATAAGCATATTCTAAGCTATGAGACTGTATTAACACATTGTTAGGGAAATAGTAGAATGTAAACCTGAATGTTCTCATCTGATCCTGGAAACCATCATGAACCCAAACTCTTTAAAGAATTTTTCTTAAGTTGTTGAAGAAAAAAATGAGTAACACTACTTTGGAAGGAACAGAAGGTTTATGAATGGAATCATGAGAAATACTTTTCGATTGGTAGGAAGGAGCCAGATGGTGAAGCTATGGAACAGATGAATTCAAATGAATTCTTAAAAAGAATCGGTACAAACCTTTAAAAAATATTCAAATCTAGGGTGGTTAAACATCAGGAAGTGAAGTTCAAGTTGATCAGACTGAAAAACAGGGAAATTCCTTAAGGTAGGCAAGCTATTGAAAGAGAAAACAGTGAGCGTAAAGAGTGGAGTAGGTGTGTTTTCTGGTAGCAGAATGCTTTCATTCAGCTTCTGTAAAAATGGAGACAAAATGTTTTGTTGTGAGTGCTGTGAGGGAAACAACGCATGCTCAGAACCTGGCCCTTTCAGTCTCAGTAAGTGATTGCTAGCCTTTCAGAGAAATTCTGTGTAGAAAGTGACAAGGAAATGGAGATCCAGGCTCCAGACAGCAAGCGGTTCCTGACGCTGCTCTAGTTGACTTCAGCTTTACCCTGGAGTCTTTCCATCACATTTCTTTAGGTGTTGCTTTTAGTCTGCTGTCTTTTCTTCTATTTAGAAAACAAAAAAACATTACCGTTTTTTGTGAGGAGTGTCCCAGGAATCAAGCTTAGGACCTTGCACATGACAAGCAGGTTCTGTCCTGCTGAGCTACAACCCAGGCCCAAAAGAATGCATCATTTTAGATGAGATTTTACCTAAATAGGTGTATAACTAATTTCCTCACCCTTTTCAATGCCAGAAACTTGGCATCATATGCAGAAGAAGTGTCTAAGAAACTAATATTATATAGGAAATTAAGCATATATTTTGGGGGGGCTTAGCCGTCATCACTGTATTCCATCTTTTCTAACATAACAACAGCAGACATAAAAGAAAGTCACCAACTTGCTAATGAAAGCTGTTTCTAATGGCTTCATGGAATTACATTTTTCTTGATTTATAATGTATAAACACCTAAGCATTAACACAAGCTAGAATGCCGCTCTGATATTGAAATATCATGCCATTTAAGGATAAATCTTAGAAAGAGCAGGCATGTAAAATAGGACAAATTTAAGGAAAGCAAAACAAAATCTCAAATGACATCTACTGAAAAAACCTTGAAAGGGAATTGTCTTTAATTAGTTCACAGTTGGAGATTGTTCATACTGCTTATTTTAGTTAAGTCTTTCATTTGAGGAGAAACAAGCTATTTAACTTTCAGGAGGCTTGCGGGTAGCTGGGGAGCAGCTTGAATCCTGTCTTACTGAATAAAACTCTACCCTTAATACAGTGTGACTTTAGTAAGAAAAATATTATCCATAAGATATAATAATTCATTGGGGTTTATTAAACTTCAGCAACAACAGGAAAGCAATGTGTTATACTTAATGTATAGCATGGACCCTAGATGTGGGTCATTGATACTTTTGTTAATAAAATTGGCTCAGGAGCATTTCTGAGGAGATATCCCTTCTACCAGACTCTAATTCTCTAAACTTATGCATGGGGTGGGCTTCCCTGATAAAACTAAGTACTAGGCTTTTCTATATAAAAGTATAAAGAATGGCTGATAAAATAGGCTAATGACTTTGGTTTATATCAAACCTGAATAACTATGGCACATTCAGAAAAAAAGTGACACCTCTACAACATAAGACCTTTGCCTTACTAAAACCTGTTTCTGTAATATATTTGCAAAAAAGGCCGTCATTGCTTATCTCTTTCAATAGCTGTTATGGCTTCTGTTTAGATGTCTCTGCAAAGCCTCACATAGTCATAGGTGGGGCATTTGAAGGGTGGCTGGATCTCGAATGGTGGTACTGGAATTGATTCATGGTACGATGCTAAGACCGAGAGCATTAGGGTTAAGGGGTAAGTGCCACCTACCCTAAGTATCCTGGATAAGGTATAAGGGATAGAAAGAGCTGTGGTCATCCCCTGTTCCTTTGCTACCTTTTTCTCACCATGAACTGTTTGCCCTCTACAATGGCAGTCTGCCTTCTGTCCTGCCTTGGAGCTAGCTTATTATGGATTGAGATCTCTACGAACTGTCGGTTAAATAAACCTTTCCTCTTTCAACTGTGGGTAGCAGGTATTTTCTCCCAGCAACAAGTAAAATACCTAACAGAAAATTGATGTGATAATTCTTGGAAGGATTATTTAATTAGCAACTTCATACAAATAAGGGGATTTTACCAGAGCTGTACAGAGTGTGGCCAAAGCTAGACTATGGGTGATACCTGTATGGATTCTTCATAACATTTATTTAGCTATGATCTATTTACACCAAAATATACAGAGAATACTTGTGGATATTTATAAACTTCTAGCTCCTCCTGCCTAATGATTCGGTTAGGACATGTAGCCAAGTATAACCCTGAAAGTAGTGCATGAGGTTCATTTGTATTCAGTCTCCGTAATGTTTCTATATGAGTATTCTCAAGATGATTTTTGTTTTATATTTATCCTCACTGGAAAGATACTATTATACTTGTTTCTGGACAGTCTGCCAAAGGCCCTTGGGTCTTAGGCTTTGACCCAGCTTGGGATGACTGAGAGGTGGTGCAGCTTTAAAAGGCAGAGTGCAGTGGGAGGTCTTAGGTCATGGAGGAGGTATATCTACAGGGCATCATAGAAGGCCAGTGTCTGCCTCCCCTCCCCTCTTCTTCTTTCTCTCTCTCTCTTTGTCTCTCTCTCTCTCTCTCTCACCATATATTTGGTTGTTACAGGGTTTCACTACGCAGCTTGTAATCACAGTGATCTTCCTGTATTCATCCTCTCCAGCATGGGGATTACAGGCCTATGCCACTACACCTGGACTCTATGGCCAGTTCAGCCTGTCCTGGGGGTGGGGCTGGCATTGGCATGTGGTGCCTGTGACTGAACCGCAGTCCCTGAGCTTGCCTAGTCTTTTTTTTTTTTTTTTTTTTTTTTTTTTTTTTTGGCAGAACCGGGGATTGAACTCAAGTCCTTGGGCTTCCAGGGAAGTGCTTATTCCACTGAGCCATCTTCCCGGCCCAGCTTGCCTAGTCTTGCCTCAGCAGGTGCCTTAGTCCTCTGAGCTCTCTCGCCAGCCCTCTGCCTCTTCTCTATGCTTCTTGTTTTGAATCCACGAGGTGAGCAGTTTGCTCTGCCCCATGTCCATGAGGTTCTCCCTCATCACAGGCTCAGGGGCAGCAAAGAAATTTGGCTCCAAGCTGAGAACTCCAAATCTGCAAGCCAAAGTAAACCTGCTCTCCTTGTAAGTTGATTTTCTAAGTTATGTGTTACCATAATAGTTGACTAGCATAGATACTTTCTAGTTTCTTGGTCTCAGAACTCTGTCCATGCTCGTTTTCAAAATTCAGTTAGAACATATTTGCAAGAAGCACTATTATGTCTTGGATCGCAAAATGATGCTCAAGCCTCAGGTGATTGGACTGTGGAGCATCAAAACTGACTTGCTGCTGGTGGGTCTGGATGAAAGAGGCAGGTAACACTGTGGGTGTGACCCAGAAGGGCGATCATCCTTCCCAGCTCTCGCTTGACTCTACTTCCTGTCCACCACGCCAGAAGCAGGTATCCACCACACCCCTCTGCCATGCCTTCCTGCCTTGGAGCCAGCTGAATATGGCTCCAGCTAAAACATGAGCCACAGTTACACCTCTCCTTCCTTAAGTTGTAGGTTTTGGGTATCTTATCACAGCAACAAGGGAAGTAACTAAGACAACTATTTTGTGCAATAAATTCTACAAAATGCTCTCTTTCCACTTTACTTCTTTGTTAAGAATCAAATGTACCTACCTGATTCTTTCAGCAACTCTACTGTTCCTTCTCTAATCCCAAAACTATATCCTTCTCATTCTGCTGTTTTCTGTATATTTTATAATACAGTAATGATTTAATACAGAAGGTTTTCAATTAAACTTTCAGTAGTAAATGGATTATGCTTTTATTAAAAATGTGTATACCATGATACTTACATCTAAATATCTAACACTATCTTAGAAGGTAAGGGAAAAAATGGACTACTATCTTTTATTCTACCTTGATTTTTTCCAGGGATTCAAATGCTTGGAAAAGTTAAAAGAAATGGTTGAATGTCAACTTTTTCATAAAAATATTTCATCTTATTCTAATTGTCCAGTAACAAATCCTGATGCATCTTCTTAAACTGTAGCTCTGTTTCTATTCTAGCACCACATTCTTATTTCTTAATCAGCCATGGATTTGCTCTTTTCTCCATCTCCTGCTAACAACAATCAAGTTCCAATAAGCAGCGTCTTAGTTGCACTTCTGAAGCCAGCTGTCTGCTTTCCATCACCCCTTTGCCAACAGCTCAGTCTCCACTGAAAATAAAAGTTAGAGGTGCTGAAGCACAGTCCCACATGCACAAACCACGTATCATCTCCAGGGAAACTTTCCTCTTTGTATTAACAGGATAAGTAATTCTAGAAGCTAAAACAAAATGTCCCAAATCTTCACCTTAATGCTTTAAAAATGTTTATTAAACAATAATCATTTATGTCTACTTCTTACCAAAGGTCTTCACTGTAGATAAACCACAGGCCCGAGTTCCTCCTCAGGGCGTCCAATATGAACAACCCCAAAATGAGAATTTTAGCTTTACATGTACCTTGAAAATTCCAAATGGCCTCAAGAACCCTATACTTTTCTTAGCCTTCCAGTTGTTTTATGTTTATAAATTTTAAGGTATTTTAGACATATATTATTCCTACGTTACACTGGCAACTTCAATAATATTCCTAAAATCATTCATAAAAAGTAGCCAACAGTATATTGGCAAAGTTCTCACTGATACTATGATTCTATTAATATAAGTTCTCCATGTAAAAATTATATATTTATATATAATTTATATGTAAAATACCTATGTGTTCATGAATATATTTATATATAACAATGTATGTTACAGGGAAATAGATCAATGAGAGAAAGTTCTTTATAAAAACCAAAGAGATTTGTAAATGTTATGAAAAAAAAAACTTGTCTTTTATTTCCCAAAGAGTAAAAAATATACGCAACACTAGTTACTCATAGACATACGTGACCAAAAGACCCCAGCTATAGAAAGAAACAAAGCTTTCTCTACCACTAATTTTTAATAAATCAGTCATTTGATATTTAAATAAATTATCTTATTTCATACAAATGTTTTTGAAATTTTTCATGAAACTTCTAGCTTTGATCTGCTTATTTTCCTTTTACTGTTATAATGATTAAACGAACTGAATAGAGACTAGTTTGACTGACTCCACGCACAGCTTTGATCCTCTCTCAGAATGATATAAGTATTGAATGTTTCACAAAAATATTCATAACTATTTATAGATACAAGGGCGGGCTAAATAGCTCAGTTGATTAAGGTGCCTGAAAGCAGTCACAGGGGCCTGGGGTTCAATTCCTGGTCCTGCCATGCAGGCCCTGCCCACGGGCTGCACTGAGAAGACAATTGAAACTGGGTGTGGTGGTACTGGCCTGTAATCCCAGCTCTTGGGAGGCTGTTAACAGGAGGATCACTATGAGTGCGATTTAGTAGTGAGACCCTCAACACCCTGTAGACCCTTCCCTAAAATACAAAAAAAAGTATAGATATATGCAGATAAAGGGTTTTCATGTTTTAAACATGATATAGATATCTCTCTAAATTTATTTATTAATTATTTTTATTAAGAATAAAACAAAAGGGGCCGGGGTGATGGCTCAGTGGAATAAGTGCTTCCCTGGCAAGTGCAAGAGCCTGAATTCAATCCCCCACATTTTGAAGAAAAAATAAATAAATAAAACAAATCACAACATCTTTTTAATGCAGAAGAACATGAATATTCTTTGTATTTTGCAAAACAAGGGAGGAGCTCTTCTGTGCCTTCTCATATCAATGGAGATAGACATAAGTCAAAGAAATGAGTAGCTGAGCTTGTGCACTGAGTAGCTCTTGAGCATGTAGGATGTTAGCATAGCAGAGTATGACACTTATATCTTATGGCTTCACCTCTACTAAGAGTGTTTGATGGTTATAAGCTGCCAATATCTTTAGACCTTTCACATAAATTTTCACACTCAAAGTCATATGAAATTATACTAGGCATTTTTTCCTGTGTTGCAGACATACAGCTTCAAATGTTCTGAAATTTAAAAAAAAAAAAAGTCAGTGGCTAAAGGACAGATTGTGAGTGTTCACCTCGTCTACTTCTCTTTACACTGTTGAGTTGCAGAGCTGTTCATCTGATATCCTACACTGGGAAAGACTCTCAGAGCTAAACAGAGAGGACCTGTGCTCTGGACGGAGGTTCTACTAATTGCTTCTGCGATTGCGACTTCCAAGCTTTATGCCTTCTATTTGGCCAGTAGCTACATCTATGATGGCCACAGTCTTAATTTAGCTTATGTATAAACAGGGATGTAGAAACTAAATCCACCTGATTTGCTATGGAAATTGGTTGTCTAAAGTAGAAACCATGTATCCATTGAAGGAAGTCTAGTCAATTAGTTGATGCCTGGAAATAATTACTTTTCCAGATGGGCTTATAATGGATTTATGAAGTATAAATGGAACATAAAACAAAGTTACTTAGATAGAAGGTGGAAAGCTTTGGAATATGTGTGTACATAGAATAACTTTAAAGAGAGTAATTAGTAGTAGGAATATTTAATGATACGAATATACAAATGCTAAGCTATGTGCACATTCATTTTAATACTAACTCATTTGAGACTTGTCTTTTCACTTAATTTCTTATAAAATAATTTGTTTTAGGAAACTATTTTAAACTGTAGAAAACTAGTATTTGTTTTCAGAAAACATGCTTTACATAATGCTGTAACATCATAGATACCAGTGAATGCTGCCAGATAAAGTGAATTGCTAAAACATATTCCAATGGCAGCTTAACATTTTAATTTCTTTTATCCTATTTAAATTGGACAGAAATAAGGGATCTAAAACTTTCAAATCAGTTGTTTTCTCTCTCTCTCTCTCTCTCTCTCTCTCTCTCTGCCTCTTCCCCACACTGTCTTTCACATTTAAATTCACCCAAAATTAAGTGTATTGCTTTAACAGTGCCTCTTAAATTATATATACCTGGGTTCAACATCAGGAATAATGTCTCTTTGCTCATGTATGACTGACTACTCCTCATTACACTATTGAATTGAAGGCCTGTTCAAGTGAGGTCCTGTACAGGGATAGAACCTCAGAGCAGGACAGAGAGGACTCGGGCTCTCACATGGGTTCTGCTAATTGCTGTGTGATTGTGCGGTCCAAGCCCAATACCTTGTATTTGACAGTAGCTACATCTCTGACGGCACTGTTCTTAACTAGGCTGTGGGGATCCCCATGCCTAACAGACACCATTATACTTTAGAAGTTCTCAACAAATATAGCTTAATGAATAATCATATGCATAGTTTTTTCAAAAAAAACATATGTTGGCCAAACTTTTTTATTTCCTTATAGAAAATAAGCAGTCCCAATGTTATCTCTTTAGTTTTCTGTAAAAATTCACATGAAATAGTGAAAAGCAGTTTTTAGAAACATAGGCAGTGTGATAAAAACACAATGAATGTTTACATTTTAAAATTTGATTATAGTAACAGGGACATTGCTATTAACCTCCCCCAAAATACATCCCTTCATTTCAAATGCATTTATCCCCTCCTTCATTGCTACTTTCATTTTTTAACATGAATATAAATTTTATTCAAGAGTTAGTATTTAAAAAGAGGTGAATTCTAAGAAAGGAAAACTTCACAAGTTATCCACCTTCCAATAGAAGGTAGAAGTAGGTACCATTATGATGTGTAAATTCCAACTTAACGTTTCTCAATAAAGCTGTAATCATTTGAGTCATTCTAGCAAATTGAGGCCTTGAATATTTTTAATACTAATACTACTTTCTTTTAAACTCATTTTTTAAGATTGATTGATTGATTTGGTACAGGGTCTCCCTATGCAGCTGGAACTCGTAATGGCCATTGTGTCTCATCTTCCCCAGTGCTGGGATTATAGGTATGCGACACCACACCCAGCTTCAGTGGCCAGCACAGCCCGGGGCTGGCATGGCATGTGCTACCGGAGATCAAACCCGGTTCTTCATGCTTGCGAGGCAAGCATTAGACTGCTGAGCTATCTCCCTGGCCCCGACATTGCTACTTTCTGAAGCGGTTCTAGAAGTCTCCTCCTCGAGTGTCTAGCTGTGCTCTTGGGCTGCCTCTGTGTCCTAAACTGATTCAAAGCATTTACCTTGATGGCCATGGAGGTCTTCAGTCAGAAGCAGGATGGTGCCAGCTCTAGTGAGCAGGGTGGGTTAGGGGACACTCACCGTGCTTTTCCAAGCCTGTCTCCAGGAGGACAGCCAGAACTGCTCCAGCAAGTGTCAAGAGCAACGGGATAAGTATGTCCATAGTAAGGCGACCTGCTTCCAGGGGAAGTCAAGGCCTTTATAGCACTTACTGTACTAAATATTTCAAATCTGAGCATTCAACATATATTTGAATCACCCTTATTATGCCTCTGGTTTTATCCAGACTTAGTACTTTCTGAAAAAAATATAACACTAAAAGTAAAAAAAAAATAAAAATAAAAATAAAAACAACTACTGAATTGATTTAAATTTAGCTGAATTTGAAATTTTTGAACTAAACATGTTCCATCTCCTAATTAAAATCACAGTGCTCTTCATAACCAATTTGAGTGACCTCAGGCCTTTCCCTGAGGACCACACGTGTGCGCTTCTGTAGCTGGTACACCTCCTCTTTACCACGGGGCTAACACCAGTGCTTCTTCCCCCAAGGGATGACTCCTCAGGCTACAGGATTAACTCTAGCTGTTCTTACCCTGCAGAGGGGAAATTAAAATCTAATGGCCCCCTGGAGAATTGCAGTGTTTTTGCTGCTTCATGTTGTCATTATAGAAAATAAGCACTTCCTAAATTGGGGGTAGATATCTTCTGCTCCATACTGATCAAGGCAGTCACCATTGCTTCTGGTCTATTTCTTAGTCATTCAGTAATTTATCAAAGCACCTTGCAGAGAAAGAAGACGCGTTACCTAACCATATAAACCCAGCCACATTTGTTCCGACCCACAGTAACTCAGAGCTGCTGGCAATAAAGTTTTCCAGTATCTCAGCTCTTTAAATACTATGCGCTCTTAAATTTTGCTCATCCCAAACCTTACTCACAGTCCCAGGGAGACTGGGTTAAACCAATCCTTTAATTTCATCTCCAACACTCATGATGCAGAATCAAAGTTTTTACTTCCTTGTGAGTCTTGCAAATGTTTATCATAAGGTCCTTGTCTTCAAACAAGTAGTACAAATGTATATATAAAATCTCGTAGGGCCTTTCCATTGATTTATGAAATAGGCTGCTAGGATCAATTGCGTCATGCAACAGACCCGTCTTCTCTGGCTCTGGGTGCTATCAGAGAGAGGAACAGAAAGCACTCACAGAGAGTAAATGTGGTGCTAGCTGAATGACCTTCCCCATGACAATCCAAATTGGGTGTATTAGGCACATCAGGCAAAGTCCAAAGCCTCTTCAGTCATTACCGTTAACTGAAAATGCCGAAGCAATCAAAGACACACACATGTAAAAGAAGACATCATATATCTGAAAATTATTTTTGGAATTCTGTGATGAAAGTTATATTTCATTCAGAAAAACTTACACTGATGTTTTTTATATCAAAATGTAATTTAAATACAGACTAATTTAAATAGAGCATGCTTCTCCATGATGCTTGAAAAAAATCAATCCATCATTAGTTCTTTATCTGGATGCTTTGTTATAAAATAATGTATTTGCAGATCTCACATTCTCTCCTATTAAACTTTGCAATACTGAAGTACCCCTCAACCATTACTTTTTTGTAGTCTTTTTCTACTGGTTATACAGCTTAATGAATTTTATTTTGGCGGTTCATAAAAATTTTGAATTCACTACTACCTGTGCAAGTAACTCTTCAAATGTTAAACTTTTGTTGTAGGAATATATTCAAGAAATTATATTTGCTATCACACAATGAATTACTTGCTTAATAATTTCTCTCCATTTTAATTTCAATTTATATATTATTTGAACAAAGATGATCCCTTTGTTACTGAACATTTTAAGGGAAACTGATAACGATTCCAATGATAAAAATGTAATTTTATTTTTTTTCTAAAATACTTCTCTATTCATTAATACTCATTATAATAGAATGACAATTTAATTTTGCATCTTATGAAATAACAGATTAAAGCAGAACAAATTACACACTAAAGAAATAGATAATGATTTTTTTCATTTGTGAAATTTGGCACCTGCTCTACGGTTCCCACCAAGAAGATATAATTGTTCTAACTGTACTGACAACTCTTTTACTAAGGTAAGACAAACATAGGAAAAATAAAATTTTCACATGTACATTCTACTAGATATAAGTTTTTTCTCAGGTGGTGAGCACAGAATCTAACAATAAATATTAGAAGAGAAGAAGACAGGAATGAAGGGTATGGCTGGTAAGCAAGGCATAGTTTGGTCATTTGCAATATACAATTTAAAAATATATCTTGTTTGAAAGCAGAGACCATTTTCTTAAAACTCAGCTATGAAAACCCTTATATGTGGATAGAATAAATTACATGTTTCAGTAGCTAGTAGCTAACATTTTGTAGCTACTATTAATTTTTCTCAGTTGCATTAAAATGTGACTGTTATTAGAAAATTTCTCAAAACATTTGAGATAATTAAGGATTCAGGTCTGTAATCACTGCTTAAAAAAATCTGTTTACAAAGGCACATGTTGAAATAGGCCTAAAATGTAAGTAGATCTCAGATAAATCACTTGTTAAAACATTTATCAAATGTTTTAAATTTATCTCAACTCACAATTGTGGAATTTCATTAAATATTTAAAAGGTACTGTCTCAGTTATTTTTTTTTTTCTCATTGCTGGGACAAATACCTGATGCTCCAAATGAAGGAAGGAGAGATTTATTTAGCTCGCAGTCAGTGGAGGTTTCAGTCCATACTCAGCTTGCTCCAAGACAGAGTACCACAGGGCACAGAGCAACCTTTCAGAGCAGAGAGCCAAGCGAGTGGCAGCAGCTCTGGCAGCTCGATGGCCTCTCTGCCGTCCCTACATTGTAATGCAGGTTACCTGCCCAAGGGCCGGGCTGTACCACTCACACCTGCAATCCCAGCACTGAATCAAGAGTCAATCACAAGTCGGGCATGGTGGTGCATGCCTGTAATCCCAGCACTCAGAGACTGAGGCAGGAGGATTGTTGTGAGTTCGAGACCAGCCTAGCTACAAAGTGAGCTTAAGGCCAGCCTGAGCTGCATAGTGAGACCCTGTCTCAAAAAGACAAAAAAAGAGTCAATCAGACTCCAGAAGCCAAGTTGCCCCATTACTACATGAGGCTTTGGGGGAACAACTGTACACAAACCATAACAAGTATTCCTGAGGCATTTTAATAGTATTTTACTAAAACCACATATATGTAAACATAATGTAAAGAAATAGAACAGATGCAATGTTCTTAAAAGATTTAGTACTGTAGATCTAAAACTACTAAAAAATTCATATTTATAGTTTTCCTTTTGGATGTCATCATTGATCCCTGGGTTTCAAGCATTTTGCATAAGTTCCTCCATTTTTTTCACTTCTTTTACAAATACATCCAGAATCGGTTGGCTTGAGTCTAACAAGTAGTCACTGGGAGGAAAGTCCTCACCTTTTCAGCACAAGGATGCTCATCTTCGCCTGCATCCTGTGAACTCCTTCATGCAAATGCATCACGAGATTTTGGAGCCAATGACTCCATTTTCCATTGTTTGCTATTTACTTAGTCTTTGTTGAAAGTAGAATGAATTGGTCATTGTGTGCAAGCTCAGATATTTGAAATAATTAAGGCTACAACTTTGTGATGACTCTCTTAAGATTCCTCTTCATAAATAGGCACAGATTGAAATAAGACGGTGGGTAAAATCACGCTGTGCAGTGTGGTTTCTCCCAGCCAGGCTTAGGAGCTGGAAGATTTGAAGAAGCTGCTTTAGAACTCACCTGTGCAAACTGAAGATGTTATTCACAAACCCTCTAATGGATTATCTTTATAAACTATATAAAATCATGACTGCTTATTATTGATATTTTTTAAAAAATAATTCAATAACATTCTTGATTTAAAAAATGTTGAAGAGTACATCACAATATGCCCTAAGAGTTAGATATGCTTATCATCAAATATTTTGTTCATTTTTTTCTACAAAACCTAGAAACAATAATTTAGACATGATCAAATTACAGTTTTCTTTTAAATATGGCATTATTCCTGAATTCAAATTAAATTCTAAAAAAGTATTTAACATTTCAAATGTTCCATTAAATTTTTCACTTACTATCTATTTCATTCTATAATGATGTGAATTCATTTTATCAAAATTTGAAATATTTGTGCCCTTGAAATATTTTTGCCTTCAACAAATGTTTCCAATGGCATTTATAAAATTTCCATGAAATCATATCTGAGCTCCCCTTGAAGTCCTTATTACAGAAAAACTCCTTTGTTTTCTTCTCACTGGTTTTGAGATTTATTCTTGTAACTTCCATTAGAGCTAATTGGAGTTTCTAACATAAATTCCTCTTGCTCCAAATGGGGAATAGGTTTCTTTAATGTTTTTATTTTTAATAAGGTTAGACTTAAAATAGAATCTTGTATAAAATGGTCTCTTTTGCTTTGGGAAATTAAAATGCCTTTAACAACTTTTAGGGTTAGAGAATTGGAATCTGTTATAAAGTTTTCTCTTTTATTTTAAATTCTTGTGCATTACTACATCATCATTACAAATTACAATTGGTAATGAAAGAAATAGGATAGTAAACTATAAAAGCATTTTTCCAGCAAACCACCACTGTTTATATACTATTTGTGCCTTTTATTTGTGGAATTACTCTGTTAATGGTGTGTTATTAACACTATTTAGAAAAAATTGTGTTTGCTGTTGTTACTAAAGAGAATGAAAATGATAACAGATATTGATAGAAAAGTAGAGTTTTTGAGTAGAAAGAAAAACTCATTGCTGTTAAATAATGAATTATATTACCTTTAAGTATTTGTTTGTTAATATGTAATAATTTTTAAACCATGGATGATATTATACATGCACTTGTTTTTGAATTATTTGAAAAATTCTTAAATAAAGTATTTATTAAAAACATATACTTAGATAATTTGCCAAAATAAAGACACCATAAGAAATATATTAATTAATAACAGACCACAAGCTTGCATTTCACAATAAGTACATATCTTCTCCTATATTAGAGAGAAACATTCCTAGGGTTAGAGATATAGCTCAGCAGCACCAGCCCCTCCCTGGCAAGGTCCTGAGTTTGATTCCTGGTATAAATAAATAAATAAATAAGCATTCATTGCAACCAAACATATTCTTGAACAAACTTGTCCTACTGAAACACTTCAACAGGATTTACACCAAATTACTTTTGTCTTATTTTTCTGTTTCAAATTTACTTTTTTCCCACAGAAATCTTTTTGCTTCAGTTTCAGTTTTATTCTTTTGAAATAGAGTAATTCGATAAAAATTATATTTACTGACCACCTCCTAGCATTGTCAGAGACCCATCAGAGACCATTTATACAATTACAGTGTAGATGAAGACAAGCAGTCGTGAAGTAGCCACTTACGAATGAAGCCAGAAGCAATTCCAAAGCAAGGAGAAAAATGTTCTTTCTTCTGAATTCCTGGCTTCCTAGCAATAACCACTTTAGAATGTGTCTCTCTATTCCATATGTTACATTCTACTCATTGGTATGGTCGTAGTAAAGTACTACAAATATTCCTCAATCGTATCTTTTAAATGTTTTACAAAAGTTTATATTTGAGCGGTAGTATAATTTTTAAGGATTTACCAGAACGACTAAATTTTAGCCCAAATAAATCAATCTAACTTTGTATTTTGTAGCAACTTTAGCATAAATGAAAAGATGAAGAAAGGGAAGTACAGAATGCACCTAGAAATATAAAAAGAGAAAGTTGCTACTCTATGATATTATGCACAGATGTCGCTGCAAGATCGTTCAATCCTGGGCAATTCCCAATCTCCATGTTGTTCACAGTTAAGGAACTCAAGCTCAGTGAAGCTATATCACTCCTGCAGTTTATACAATGGAATACATGGTTACCATGTTCATATTTATTTCTCTCTTTTTTTCATTTTTTTATTTTTAGGGAAGGGTCTACAGGGTGTTCAGTGTCTCACTACTAGAATAGACTTGTAGTGCTCTGCCTGTTTACAGCCTCCCAAGAACTGGGATTACAGGTGCACACCACCACACCCAGTCTCAATCGCTGTCTCAGCATGCTCCAGGAGCAGGACCAGAACTGCAGGCCCCAGGATCAACCCCAGGCCCCTGTGCCTGCCTACAGGTGCTTTAATCTGCTGGGCTATTTGGTTGGCCCAATTCTCTAAAGCAATAGTTTGTACAAGCAATGTGTTCTTAAAGCTTAAATTCTAAGAATTGCAGAACGTTGGTAGGTCAATGTATTATTTAGGATAGCAAGTCATGGCCTCAATTACTATTTTGAAAGTCATTATGGCCATAAATTTTAAGATATTTATATTAACCTATATCATACACAGTACTAAACTTTCAATATGATTCTTACCCCAAAAATAATATTTCCAATTCAAATTTGTAAATTGTCACTGTTCACTGCTCTGAATTTATCTTTTGCAATTTTCTTTAGACATGTTTTCCCCATTGTTTCTATTGATTGGCTTATAACTGAGGCGTAATCAAGTATTTTAAAATGGATTTTTCTTAGTTAATGAAGTTATTTTCAAGAAATTATTTTAATATAATTTGGCTACGCTGCATTATAGGTGACTGATTTAATACGGGAATAAAGTTAAGAGTACTTCCAGTAATCAATAGTTTATATGACCTTTTAACTTTCCCATGAAAATTTTCAGATAGAAAATTAATCATCATGAATTCTATCATTAAAATGCCATTCAATACAACATCAATGGAATAATTTGGAAATATAGCTCCCATTAGCTCTGAGCTTCACTCTGAACTCCTTACATAATGGACACATTTAAATTTTATCTTGCTCCTGTCAAATTACATGGCAGACTGAAATAGACGTGAAATAACCCACCTTCCTGCTGGCACCGTCGTCATTCCAGCTATATCAGTGTTGAATAAACAGTGAAATAAACTGAGAATTGCACTTCTTGGCTCTCAGGCAACGGAAATTTTTAATTAATAGTATAATTTTATTTTGTTCAAGGATGGGAAACATGTACTTTATCTGAAGGCCAGATTAAGAGAAGGGGGTAAGATTAGCTTGCCCACTGTACCTAAATATCTAATATAAGATCAGTTGAACAGGAAGTACATATTCAAAAAATTGTGCAAAACAACAAGTACAAATACAATATTTGCCATCAGACCTTTCTAGTTTTACTCCTAAGTCTAACATGTACTGGTTGACTAACTCCAATTTACCTAACGTTTGGTTTTTCCATCTGTAAAATGAGCATACAATATTATGTGTCATGCTTTGTGGGAATAATATTTAAATATACTTATAATGATTTAGTGCAGTTCTTTTGATAATAAGAGAAAAAACAAAAATGATACAAAATTTCCAAACAAGATAATAAAGAGAGTAATAGTGTTGCATATTATCTTCAAAGTAGTTGCTCAGGTTACAAATTATAGGCATGACAAATTGATCAAAAATATGAGCACAAACCTTTCTTTTCAATCAACCAATAAAAATCAGTAGTATAACTATCTTCATGCAGTCCTTAGCACATCATAAAGCTACCATGAAGTGGTGCCAAATTGTTTTAATATTTACTGAGATTAAAGATCTGAAGCTCTATATTTTCACAATATTCTAAGAAAATTATATTACAACAGCTGAAAGAGTGTATTTTTAAGAATTATAATCTGGTATGCTTTTTAAAACATGCAAAATTACTTAATCTCACCAACTACACCAAAATGATATTTAACTTTTTTTTGAACACCACTCCTCATTCTTCAATAATAATAATACACTTAAGCTCACAAGTATCTTAAATCTAACATGAATAAAATTTAGTCGAGGGTTGCGTTGACACTTTTAAAAGCGTACTAAACATGAATGTTTCCCTGTAAGGTATGAAATCATGCATTTCATCCATGACTGAAAATTTTAATGTATCTGTAACTAATATATCTAAAAACAATATTTTTATATATTTTGTATTATAAGAAATAATAAACAATAATTTCTTATGAAAAATAATCTCCAATGCAATGTGAAATGATTTTAAAATCCTAAACTTCATGGAAATATATTATTTCATATCAGTTTTTGTTCCATTTATTAAAATTGCAGCATAAGGAAATGTATTATGGATCCTATAGTGGTATATTTGCAGAAAATCAGTGTTGTCAGTCTATAGACAAAATTGATGAGATGAAATCCCAGTTCTTCACTGTTTCATGCTGGAACATTATTATATGGAATTTTTCTAATGGGACCATATCCAAGTGGTAGCATTAACAGATGGGATCCTGTTGGGGTTCCACATTTTTAGTTATTTAGGACTTTAGTAAACAGTGATTTTATCCAGTATGTGATTGGAACAGATGTGATCTTATCAGGGTTCCACTTTTTTTCAAGGGCATAAAATTGCCATGATTTGCTGTACAGTGCTGGAGTTTACTTTTTTTGTGGTTTTAGAACCAGAGTCCTTTTTAGCCAGAATTTGCCCTTGGGTTCCAAAACATCATAATAAGGAGTTAATGCTTTATTCTCTATTAATCCCATTAAATCCTTTTAATATTAGAGCATGTGTTGCTTTATAGCATTAACTAGTGTCTTGCACTCAACAGTATTTTCACAGTTTATGACACTGCTTAGGGCATTAACAAACAGCTGTTTGAATTAAATGAGCAGTTAAGGACCCTGTTCATTAACTCAAAAGTTTCATGTATTTTTAATTCCTTAAATCTAATGGTATCCTCACCCTCCAAGAAATCTATCTTTGATTATAATTTGCTCTGGCCACTATTGGTTATGGGAGAAAGGATTATTGTTTTTGAATATGAGTTACATCAGGGCTGGCTATCTTTAATGAATCTTAACTATCTCATAACGGGTTTCATTCTTATGGGATATAAAACTTTAAAAGTTGTTTACGGCAGTTGTGTTAAGATTTTCTCCAATTTTGGTTACTGATGACTTCATTTAGCTAATGTAAAGAGGCAGTTGGAACAGAATTATTTGCATTTGAAATGGTGCAATCAGAGCTTTGAGACTGACTCATTAAAAAAAAGAGAAAATTGTATTTGGACAGTGACAGATTATGTGATGTGGTATCTGGTACAGGGCAAAATGTTAGTCACAGATTCTTGCCAGATAGAGAGATCATGCCTTCCCAGCTTCACGGGAGGCATCGCCTTCTCTGCCGTCGGGGCTCTCAACAACTCAATTCAGCAATGTGAAAGAGATAATGGAATAAAAGGAAAGTTTTCGATTAATGTGTCTAGAATTCCCAATAAGGAGTCTGCCTGAGGACCAGATTCTTCACGGATTCAGTCTTACATTCTTAGGCCCTGGTGTTGCCCCCTGCTGCTCAGGGTTTTGCACTTGGCAGGTGAAAAGTATTTCTGAGAGAGTGATTGGATGGTTTAATTAAGAATTTTTACCTGTTAGGTAAAACTTTCCTAGAATTCTCACAAATCATCATATAATTTGACCTTTAATTATAATTTTCTCTAAGTTGAGGGAAGGAGGGTTTCTGTGGTTCTTTGATAGATAAATTCAGTTCACAGTCATTTACTAATTAATTAGAAAACATTTTCATATAATATTGTGAAATGCGCCATGTGAGTTTACATTTTGAAAAATCATATTTACATTGTCTCCCTTAAATACTAAGGATCAACAATTTCTTGATGTAGAGATGATATTGTGTATATGTAAACTGAAAGAAATTAAGTCAATAAGAAAGTTTTGCTTAGAGAAGTAGGTAACTATTTCTATTCCTCACTATCCTTGCTGAGTGGTTAACAGTGAATACAAAGGAAAGCAAAGTCCTAGGACTGTTACTTCTTAAAAGAAAGCCATGACTTGGTTTGAAGTTCACAGCTGCCCTCTGTTTATCCATATTGGAGCCTGTAGTGAGACTTTTAAAACTGCCCTTCAGTTCTGTACTTTGCCTATCTCTGTGGGTCTCCATCTCACCCTATCCTTTACCCATAGCCAGGGCAAAGGGCGTTCACTAGACACAGAAGCTGGATGGGTGGTCTGGTGATGTGTCACCGCTGGACTGCTAAGTCTGCAGAGAGTATCAGAGGTTCTCTTTTCCCTCCTGCTATGAAAATTCCAACTAATCTGGTAGAAATTCAAAGCTATAGTGGGGCTTTGACCTTTAGGAATAAAATCCTCAAGTGTAGTCTGATTTCAGACCAACAGCATGATGTTGAGTACAGCAGAATGTCTCATTCTCCTTAGAATTAGTACTGTCACCATGATGGTGCTTGCCACTGAAATTTAAGGAGCCCACAGAGAATCCACATATCTAGATGAATTACCATCAAAGAGTTGTTTTTGAAATAACTGGTAAAAAAGAGTTCAATATGTATAGTTAAAAAATTTTAAAAGTAAAGGCAAATTTTGTACATATATACACATGTTGCATATAAACATATATAGTACACTTACAATACCATGCAAAATCCACGATGAAAATGTGTATAATAGTATATGTGTACATTATGTATGTATACTGAATATAAGTGGGGCTTTTCTTATTCTGGGCAGACACTTATGCCACTGAGCTATCTCCCTAGTCCTAAATATAAATATAACATATTTATGTATGTGCATTCATCTATACTACAATTATGTAGTACATATAGGTATATATTGTATATATACATATATTAAATATATTAGAATATACTAAAACATGTTATATAGATACACTATGTTAAATTTATAGTATATGCACTGTATTTTATTTTATTTTTTAACAGTTTTGAGGGGCTGGGGATTTGGCTCAGTGGTAGAATGCTTGCCTAGCAAGCTGGAAGCCCTGAGTTTGGTCCTTGGCACCAAAAACAAAACATAAATCTCTCCTGAAAAACATTTCAACCAAAAAAATACAGTAATCAAAAAAAAAAAAAAAACAAGGCAACAACAATTTTGAGAAACAAATAGCAGTGACACAGTTTCAAAACCAGTTAGTAGCAGTTTCAATAATTGGTAATTGCATATTGTTGTCTTAGTGGTTATTCATTTTACAAGATGCAAACATAATATCTTGTCCACAAACACTATTGGAACAAATATTTCTATTCATTGAATTAAGAGAATGTAGCTGTACATCTATCCTAACTATTTTCATTATATAGGTACAGAATGGTCCTTTATTTGCATCCCCTTTTTTGTTTAGTTTTGTCAGAGAAAGGTATTCCATTGTCATTTAAATATTGCAGGTAAGTGAATTCAGCAAAATATTCCAATATAGTCCAGGAGTCCATAATAGTAGTGGGTTTTCCATAAGGCTGGCAATGTCAGAAGTTGTTGACTTGAGTCTTTTACAGCTCAGCATATTAGTTAGGCTTTACTTCTTATGCTTCGGTTTTATGCTTTTCTGCTTAATGGTTAAGACCAAGATAAAGCAAGACCTATATAACAAGAAATGTAACTTTTGTATCTGATAAGGTCAGCCAAATCCCCTCAGGATTTATCCTGAAACCCTGTACCTTCGTCAGTGTCAGCCATGTGGATGAGATATGACCATTGCTTGACCAGTTTGTTCACTGTGAAAGCCTGAGAGAATGTTTTCTCTCGATTTGACTCTCCTTAGACACACTCTACATCATCGATCACTTTCCTCTGTGGCCCCATAATCTCCTTGATCAGAAAATTTGGAACATAACTGAGTTACATGATGTTACAATACAGGTTAACCTATGTCCTGAGTCTTAAGTGACCTTGAGAGGCTAAGGCCAAACTGTTGGCTGTTCTTGTAGCCCTTCTTTTTCTCTAATTTTTGGTCTTCAAACTTAAGTTTTTAATCCTTTGGAAGAAAAGCTTATTATCATTACCCTACAACATAGGCAGTTGAGCTTAACCTCACTATCTGTCTGAATATCAAACATCTTAGGCATAACATGGAACAGGTATTTTCCATCAAGTATCGATATGTTAAACTTTAATGACTGCACTGTATTTTAAATATATAACTTTCATATATACAAATATTTTTATTTTGTCTTAGCACCCTGGAATTCATCCCTCCCTTAATCAATCCACCTGCACCGTTGGCTTGAGCTAACCCCTTCCTTTACAGCATCCATGCCTGTCCTGCTGACTTGAAACTGTTTTTCTACTAAGCAATTTGCATAAATTTAGCTGTAATTTAAAACAGACTCTAGTTTGTTTCAGGGCTGCCCTGGACTCTGGAGAGCATGGAATCCAAACTTCTTAATGTTGCTTGTATGACCCAGCACTGCCCACTGGCCTACCCACATGTTGGGTCACTGCCCTCCTAGCTGGCTGCGCCACAGGCCCAGGGCTTTGCTCCGCAGCAGTGTTAGACTCGCACTTGCGCGGTTCTGCGCATGCGCTCTTTCACTTGCGCGGTTCTGTGCATGCGCTCTTTCTCCAGAGTGCACCACTGCACTTTGGAAGTCTACTTGCCCAGAGAAACTATCCTCCTCTCCGTGTCTAAAGCACTTATTATTTTTCGGTTCTTAACTTGCCTTTTACTTTTTTCTCCACCTCACTTTCTGTAATACTAACTACAGGGTTTTTTTTGAGTAATTTATTATTTTTTTCCACTAGGTGTAAGATCTATTTTCTTCACCGCTGGATAACCAATACCTTGCAGCTAGAGGAGGCACTCAATAAATATTCTAAAATAAATGAATGACCTCCACAGTTTAACTTGAGGACATAAAAAGACATTTTAAGGAAAAGATCTTGCGCCACTTAATTTCTTGATAAACGATCAGCCTTATACACAAAGTGATTTAGGTGTTTTTAAAATTATCAACACCCTTTTTATTGTTGTTAAACTGTCCTTTAAAATCAATTAAGTTACTAATGATTGCACTTTCTTATTCCTGCTAAAAGTCTTAGTCAAAATTTTGCTTAGTGGGTATCGAATGTTTTATCATTCATTTTAAATACTTTTTGCATGTGGTAACTGCTGGTGTTTTCCTGGTCTGAAGTGTGCTAAAGCATGCAAAATAAAGGATTAAAAAAATAGGATTGTAGGGAGTTTGAAGATTACCAAGGTAAGATGAGAAATTGAAGCTTGCCAGACTGGGCAGGTCAACTAGAAACAGATATTTTCCATTGCCAACTGCAGAACAAAGCCTTGGTAATGTGTACCTGGGGTAGCACTAACACCTGCCCCAGCAAGCCCGTGCTTAGCTGGGGCTGAGGAAGAGCTACGGGACCATGAGACCCTTTCTCAGAAATCCACTTCCAGCTTCAGCAGAGCCTGAAGCAATACAAATGCTTACAGATGTCCTTATTTCATAGTTTTACTGAATTACAAGGAGATTTGTATATTAAACAGTCCACTTTATTGATATTTTGAGCATAAAATAGCAAATTCTGGCAACAGCCTTGTGAAGAAAGGCAACTTAAGTAACTTCCCATTTAAAGAATAATCTATCATAAAAATTAGGAGTTATGAGTTGTTTTGGAAATACCCTTCAGTAAACCACTATTTTCAATAGGTTAAAATGAATGAGATTGAAGACACCAATAATGTATATAATCTGAACAGGGAGAGGAAAAAGAAAAAAAAAAAAAAAGACTGGAAAGCAATTAGCCTATTAGTTACAATGGGTCACAAATTATTTTTGGAAAATCTAGCACAGGAAGGCAGAAAATAACTAACATAAGTCTCAGGCAAAGAATTTGTAGCGTCAGCTCTTTATTATGCTTCAGTAATAAGCAGTGGGGCGCGCTCCTGCGCACATTCCTTCACGCATCAAACCTGTGGAAGGAGATCGCTCCAGCCGGCGGTCAGGAAGTGCAGACCCTGGGCTCAGGGGCTCGGAGCCCCGAGACTGACATTTGTTATCAATGAGATGCCGCTGAACTGTCGTTCCAAGGCTGTTGCTGTAAAACCATAGTGCATTGTAGTTTGTTGGAGGTTAGTAGCACTTGTTAATTTGATCAAGGCTGAAGTTTACGGAGGATAAAGTAAACAATGCAAACTGCAGACACCATCAGTTTCCTATGGGCAGTGAAGTGTGGTCTGTTCCATTTACACTTCACAACAACATCTGATGGGCTTTGTCAGTGCTGCACAGAGTAATTAAACCTGAAATCAATAGCAGGCATTTGTCATGTTTACAGCCGCTCTTTCTGCTGGGTTAAACTCATCAGTTTAGTGCCGTTCTGTTTTACTGCAGAGACACGCTCCATTATTTCTTCAGGTACAGTTGAGATATTCAGTTACATGCCCAATAGTTTGAATACGACATTAAGATTAAAAGGGACAGGCAAATGGACAGTTTTTGTAATTTATTTGCTGATTTTTTTTAACCAGTGTTGGATTTCCATTTCCTTCAATCTTTTTAGGAAACCTTTTGTGGTCTGAGATAATAGATTCCCTTAGCTCCCAAACTGGCAAAAGTCTCATCTCACATTTGATAGAATTTGACACCAACTGTTACTACCCACAAGGACTGCTGACTTGTTTTGATTTGAAGAATGAAGAATGTTCAAGATTTAAAAGTGTTGCTCTATTTGGACAAAAGTCACCTTTCCATCTTTAATTAAGGATTCTTAATAACATTTTCCTTTTCTGTCCTTTTGAAAAAGTTCCTTTTAGCCTTTTTTGAACTCCATTTTGACTTCTGTCTTTTGTCTCTCAGTCTTTTAAATGATATGGTAATAGTGGGGTGATCTTTACAGTAAGAGAGTTTACAGTTCAATGACAAAGTGGAATTTGACATACATATTTGAAGGAAGTTGAAAAGCATGTCCTGTTTAGAGTGTTTCATCCACTTAATGAAGGTCCTTGTTATCCTCATTTTATGCAAATCAATTTAAGCATCTTACCTCTGCATGCAATACTATTTGTTTTGGTATACCCAGACAAACAGGCTTATTATAAGAATGAATCTTATTGTCAGGTATGAATTTTATGTATGAAACCATATTACTTTTATGTGCCTTACATTCATATAATATTTTACCAAAGCACTGTAATTCTCCAATGTATTTGTTGAAGTGTACTCTGATGGGTTTATTATATAATTTTATTTTAAATTTGAAAGTCACAGAAATAATTTTGCTGGGTTTCTCTTACACATCAGATAGTGTACAGATAACTTGTCAGTTAGACTGGAAGTCAAGGGACTTACGTACGACAACCCAAGTTCCTATAGGCCACATTACTATGCAGACCTAAGTCACTTAAGTGGTATTCCAGACCCTTGTAGGAATTCATGTTTTTGTTAAATGTGAGTAATGGAGCAAAAATTGTCATCAACACAGAAATCTAACCTACAGTGGGTTTTGATATAGTCTTTCCCCAATACAGTGGTTACAGTGGAATATTTTTGCTTTCTAAAAACTATGTAAGCAATGTCTTCAAAGGATAATATGCACATGTACATACAGCCACATAGAATGCATATCTTTTTTGTATGTCGGCCAGGTGGAAGATGTCCTTGAGGTATTGTCAGTCCATTCTATGTCTTGCCTATTCTTGTTAAGGATACCTGGAACCCTATATGTTGAAAATTATACCTCTTTTTCATAAGATCTGTTTTGTCATATTACAACAGTTTCAAAATTATTCGCACATCTCAAAAAAGAGACTAAATTTGCTACAACTAAAGTAGCCAGTAAATCTCGAAAACCTTTAATAAAGTATACACTTCCTCAGTATGTTAGATTCATACGTTTCAGAAATTCAGTCATTTTTATGAGGCAGCTCTTATTAAAAATTTTGAGGGAGAATTTAATTAAAATTTAGGATCAATTGGAATTTTAAAAAGACATTATTTACTGAGCATAAACATAGAAGTGATTGTTTTTGGAGACCTAGTCTCACCTGTTGTGCAGGCTGGCCTGGCACCCACTTAACACAGCCCAGGCTGGCCTCATACTGCCCAAGCTCAGCCTCCCGAGTGCGGAGAGGACAGGTGTGTGCCACCATGCCCAGCTTGATAAGGATTTTTTAATTAGTCATCAAAATAAAATCTTACTGTAAATTACAGTAATTTTCCTTACTCGAGCCTTCTAAGTGTCAATGATAAAGGTAAAATTTAAGAAGTATTAACCCACAGTAATGCTTAAAGTCAAAATGATATCGCGCCTATGCACATTACAACTAAATTTTTGGAGACAGATATACTTATTTGAGATTATAGAAAATGGGATTTTGTTAAACACAGACATGGACAAATATTCTTCATTTTTGTGTTCCAGTTAACAAAATTGGAAATTGTCTCTACAGATCCTGTCTAAGAGAGATTTAGTTAAATCTGTGATAGACCATTTAAAGGGCTATTCTACAGAGCATCAAGACTTACTGCAAGTCATCTGAAAACAATCTCAGAATCATAAAAAGCTTAGAGTTGGTGAGGATCTGGCCCAATGCCAATTGTTAGCTCTTGACAGTCAGGGTAGGTTCCCTGAAATTCTCAGGGCCAGTAACAGATCTTAGAGATAAGTTAATTCTGGAAGTACACTTCAGTTCTAGTTTCATGGTTGCTTATTTCTTGTTGATGGCCATTTGCCTTAGATTCCTTAGAACAATATCATATAAGAGAGAAGAAGGCTGATTTTGTGTAGCTTGTGTAAGTGATCTGAGAATAAAGACATTTTAAGATTATAGAATTGCCATAATGAACATAGGTCATCTCATTTTTTTAAAAATCTTTTCTAGGACCGGGCATGGTGGCGCAGGCCTGTAATCCCAGCACTTGGGAGGCTGAGGCAGGAGGATTGTTGTGAGTTCGAGACCAGCCTGAGCTACAAAGTGAGCTTAAGGCCAGCCTGAACCGCACAGTGAGACCCTGTCTCAAAAAGACAAAAATAAATAAATAAATAAATAAATAAAAATAAAAAATCTTTTCTTTTTTTTTGTATTTTAGTAAGGGTCTAAAGGGTCTCACTATGTAGATAGGACTCGTAGTGATCCACTTGTGTTCAGCCTCCCAAGAGCTGGGATTACAGGCACATGCCTCCACCCCTAGTCTCAATTACTGTCTCAGCACACCCCGGTAGCAGGGCTGGCATGGCAAGCAGGGGATCCAACCTTCTGACCCCTGCATCTGCCTAGGCAGGTGCTTTAAACCACTGAGCTATTTGGCTGGCCCTGGTCATCTCATTTTAATAACAGAACTATTTGTGCTATGAAATTAAAATGAAATTTAATAAAACCATGACAATGTTCAACAATAATTTCAAAGCTGCTATAACATTTTGTCCCTCCACACAGTCAGATATCAATGTTCCTTTCCTAATATTGTAAGCCTCAGACAAGTAATCAGCACAAGATCTAGGCTGAGAGAAGATGGATTCTGTCCTTGTATCTGTGCACATCTGTTCTACCTCATGCTCATGGTTTCTAGTCTTCTAGTGATTTCTTACCATGGATTTAAGATTTTTTTAGTAACCAACACTATCATGGAAGGTAGTTGTGATGAATAAGAAGTCCATAGTTCAACAGATCAATGGATAGATAGATAGGTAGACCGAGAGACACACAGGCAGGCAGGCAGGCAGACAGACAGATAGCTGTGTAGGCATGCCCACCGTCTCTCCAAAGCCACACATAACTTAATGAGACATGATCTAAGAAATGCATTATTAGTGATTTCATCGTTATACAAACAGCATAGTGTGTGGTTCAACAAAGCTGTGCGGTACATGCCCATCACTGAATGTGGCCCTGATGGAATAAGAAATAGAACATACAAGATTTGTGAGACTGCCTTCTGCAGAGCACAGCACGCTGCTTGAGACTAAGCTATTTTTTTTAATGGAGGGCTTCCTTGTCAAATAATGATAAAGGTATGGTTTACTCAATGCAAAAGCCAGTAATATCCTCACTATAATTATCAAATATAAGCTGCAGAATTGTGTGCTGTGCTTCCATGCAGCTGTACATGTGTAGCTTTGCCCACACTAGCATGTTGCAAACACAGTAGTATGCTGGCTTCTGAGAGGATGGTAGAATGTCATGCAGAAATTCTTGAGGTCTGTTGTATTTTTTTCTGAATCATTGTATATGCGTTCTATTGTTGCCCAAAATGCTCTTGTGCTATCCATGAGCATCTATCTCATTGGTTCTGCTTTTAGAAGCTAAAATCTTCACTATGCAGTATACACACATCTCTTCCCAGTTATTTGATTAACACAGCCCTATGCGCTGCTGTGAAGGGAGTTTGCACATGTAATTAAAGTCCAAAATCAGGAGATTTTTAGGAAAAAGGATTATCCCTGGTGATTCTGACCTAATTAAGTGAGCTCTTGAAAGGGAATGGAATTTTCCTAGTGAAAGAGATTCAGTGTGAGGGGGGTTGACAGGAAGTGCTCCACTGCTGGTTCAAAGCAAGATCTGCATGTGTAACTAGGAGCTTAAAGTAATGGCTGGCTAACAGCCCACAAAGGGCAGGAACTTCACTCACTCCCACCCTGACAAGGAAATAAACTGCCAACTCCCGAAGGAGCAGGGAGGCAGACAAGTCCCACTGCCACATATGCCAGATTTGAGCAAATAACCCAACTGGGCCACAGCTGGCCTTCTCAACTGTAGGGGGTCTGTGATGCTAAACGGATATTGTTTTAAATTGCTAAAATTGTGATTTGGTATGCAATGGTACAAGGCTAATTCCTAGCTGCCCCTTAAATATCAACAGTTTCAATATACAAGATAAAGCTAAATCCACCTATACCTTAGACTTCTCTGCTGGTCACTTTGATTTTACCTGAAAAGAACGGATCTTCGTATCCTTAGGATGGAGTAAGTTTGGGCACCACAATAATGACCGAAATCCATCAAATTTCCCAGAAGCTTCTGGAAGTAACCAATAGGCATTTCAGAAGGAATCTAGCATGTAGATACCCCTGACTTGGAAATCACACAGCAGATCCTAGGTAGATGATCTGAACAATCACAGCGATGACTAATGTAAATGCAGTAATTTCTTGAAGAGTAACTATCAGATGATATTAGGAAATTTTGTGTTAATAATTTATTTTAAAATGTTCATTAAGATATTAGTTTAGTGACTACAATCTTATTCTGAGTGCTGAAATTCATCTAATTATAATAAAACCATCATTTATAATGTGACTGTTTGAACTGTACTTAGCCTTAAAAATAGCCCCTAGGAGTTTCTTTTTTAAAGAAAGCCAGCAACGTGTCTGGACTGATACAATGCATAAAAGTGTGACGCATACCAGGGTTCCATACTGACCCAACTGACCATCAGCAGTGAAGTGCTGATATTGGTGGACATCTGGGGATACAAATGCAAGCCGTGTCCAATAAGCAGTAAATTTCTTTATCATTCTTTCATTACAGGCTCTATAGCTAAAGAAAAGTTCAAATTTTTTGAAGTGTTTTCTAGAAATTTCTGTTGATCAGTTTGAGTAACAGAAGCCCTAAAATTTGTCATCACTATTGATTCCAATGGCAAAAAGAAAAGATGTTGAGAATTGACTTTTTCTCTTTCAGTAAAGTTTCTACACAAATTCTGAAAATAGGATGTTTTGGTAAAACAAGTTATAAAAAATAATAATGTGGAAGCACAGTATGTTTATGGTAGCATTGGTAAGCTTTGTTCTCTTGTGGACCAAAGATTAAAAATGATAGGACTAAGTAAGGAGTATCAGGGATTGGGGTAGATTAGAAAGGTAATATTCTAGAAGTATTTAAATTAAAGTTGATTATTAGTTTTTTTAAAGTCCTTGAAGCTCCATTCTACTTTGGCCAAATTTGTGATTCAAGAATTTGATAGAAGACAGTTGAACATAAAAAAGGTCTATCTGCTTTATACTCTGCTTTTTCAATTTCCTGAGGTTCCTTTAACTTACAGCAGCAAGTGCAAGCTCTTGACTATTAATTGTAAGTTGCTGATAACTCTGAAGTGGATATTAGCCATTTTCATTGCCATTTCAGAATTCCCAATTCCCAGTCATAGTAACAGTACTCTCCTTCTCATTTGCTGGGCTTTCTTCCCTGCAACCTTCATCTCCTTCATCCCATGTTCTTGGGTTAAGACATGGGGAGCCAGGCCTCCAGGGTGACAGGGCCTTCTCCCTGTAGGACAGCACTCCTGAGGCACCTGCTGCATCCTGTGCTACAGGCATACAATGAGATTTGGCTTTTGCTTCCCTCTTTTGCTTCCTCACTCCACTAGGAAAAGATAGAAGGGACCTCCAGTTCCTTCCTCAGGGAGGTTTATATCTGTTTGAATGTAAATAGGCCTTATCATTTGGACCAAAAGACAGGGTTGGAAGTAGAGATGTCTTAGAATATTATTGGCTATACTCATTTATCTGTAAATACCTCACTATGGTTAAAAGTCTATAAACATTCTAAAAATAGATTATAGCAACAGAAAAACATTGTCTATTAAGATTGGCTCTATTTTGTTGCAAAGGTATTAAAAACAATAAATAGTTCTGATTTTCTTGCGTTCTGAATCCTTCAATGACCTTTGATTACTGTCCTGGAAATAATGTGAATCATGGAAATAAAGATGATATGTTACTTGAGCAAGCCTTGCAATATACATGTATTTATGTTGTATTATATTTTGTGCACACAATCCCTATGCACTCCAGTAGCCTCTCACAAAATCATCTGTGCCAGATGTTTCTGAGGGAGTAAAACATATAATGCACCTAATTTCACAAAACCTCAAAATAGGTAGACATTACTTTCTCACCCCAGCTGGTGATCTGTTTATGCCCCGAAGCTTGGAGATTTATAACCCTTGTAATTTTATCCTAAACAGAGTAATTATAGATGCTCTCTCATTGCTATTATTTTAATTAGTGATGAAGACTTTGCCAAGATGTTTAATCTCAAGATAATGAATTTCATCTGGAGAGAATCTAGTAGGTAGCTGTTACCATTTTAAGACAACTAGTATCCTCAGAAATTAAGTTTTATTTACTTGGGATTTCTTACACTGGTCTATTTAAAATTATTTAAGAAATGTCACAACAGTTAGAAGTGATTAAGTCTAACAAAATCAGAGTCAAATCAAAGAAATATACCTGTTTTTACTTCAAAGAAAGTATCTTTCAACACATCAAGGACTAATCATTTTAGTGATTTTCACAAAATAATTCAATGTGCACAAAGGTACCAAACTTTCTGAAAGCTTTAATGATCAAGAAAACTCAATTATGATTTAACTCCGAGTAATCTCATATTGGGCATACTTCTCAGCTTGATTGAGCATATTTTCTTTTGGCATTTAGTACCCTATGAAGAGTGGGGGTTTACATTAGAGTGGGGCTTTCAGGAATTTTTGTATACGAATACTTGTACCAATGACGGACTTTATTTATGTAAAAGCAAATGCACAAAACTAATCTTCATTTTTATGAGTAGAAATTCCAATTGTTTGCATAGTTGAATTAGGGACACAGAGTCAGTTCATTTCTAGGTGAATTTTAGTCAGCAGGGATGTCCTTGATTTTCACATTTTTCCTTCTAGAAAATGCAGGCATTGTCCCATCATACTCTGTTTGTCCTCACCAAATCTGAGGTAGGGGATAGAATAATTGCCAAAACAAATGGGGCCACAATAATAGGGAAGATATTCAGAGTCCAAGTGCTGGTCACGTTCCCCCCATTCTTACGATGAACTCAACATTAAAGCTAACAGGCTACGAAAAGTAACAAAGTGAGACTCGAAATGTTGTGCCTGCGCAGCTGAGCTCTCCTTCCTTCACCACTAGCTCATCGCTCTACTTTTCCGGAAGCACCGTCTGTCCCTGGCTTCACCACCAGGCAGATGTCTTATAAATGAAAAGCAGCACATAACGGAAAGTGAAGCAAGAAGCCTAAACTTTAAAGACGATTTGTAATTTACAAATATGATTAGCACACTTAAGTTGGACTTGATCAGAGGGATTCCATCTTAAACTTAACATCGTTTGTTGGAGGTGGCACAAAGGTTAAAAACAAGAATCTGTGCACATGGAATAATGTAAAAAAAAAAAAAAAAAAAAAAAAAAAAAAAAAAAAAAAAAAAAAAAAAAAAAAAAAAAAAAAAAAAAGGCACAGGAGGCCGGCGAGACAGCTCAGCGGACTAAAGCCCTTGCTTAAGGCAAGGTTACGGACTGTGGTTTGATCCCTGGCACCACAAGCTACACAAGCCCCGCCCCCAGAGCCCGCTAAGCCAGCCACAAATAAGAATAAGCATAAAAATAAAAATATAAAGATTGGGCAGAGGATTTGGTCCATCTTCCTCGTAGCAACTATTCTGGAGGGGTACTGAAGCTGTTTGCTATGAGTTTCTTCAGGCAAGTTTTAATTTTATGAGGTTATATTTAGACTAAAATCATAATACATTTTCTTATCAAAATAGAAAAAGTACCCAGCGCAATAACTACCTGCAATTCTAATTTAATACATACACAGTGAATTTATGAGTACAGAGCTGATAACTTTAATTATTTAATATAACAGCATAGTACAATTGATTTGAAAGTTCTTTACTTGTACCAAAGTTTAACAATTTAAATAGTTTTGGGATTAAAAACTAACCCCCTTTTGTTAGTGATGGAAAATAAAGATACAAAGGGGAAATGTTTAAGTTCTACATGGGGTGGTAGATTATAGCACTTTTAAAGAATTCATTAAAATAAAAGATGAAATGTCAACAGTACCCCTTGGAATGACTCTCCTTCACCGCAAACACGCTTCTCCCCTTCTTCTTCCCACTTTTGGAAGTGGTCCCCTTTCCTGAGTGCCTGTGTTGTCAATGCTCTGGCTGTCTGAGTGTCCTGAATTCATTCCAAAGGTTGATCTTTCATGGTCAACATGACTTCGGGGACGAGCCAGAATTCAGGGCCAAATCACATGCATGAAGACGAACCGTAGCAGGCTTACCTTTCAGGATGCCAATTAGCAGCATCATTCACTGTATTTTTAAAAAACTTATATATTTGGTGCAGGGTCTTGCTACCAAGCGTGGACTCAGTGGCCCC
>PVKA01007843.1:0-12500 GCA_004027165.1 Ctenomys sociabilis | reverse complement strand
TAAATTTATTTCAAAATCTGTTACAGTTATGCACATAATTTAGTTAAGAGATCTTGGTATCCTCTGTGTTTTGTTAGAATGGATTTTTCAGTGGTTGTTGATACACTACTGGCTATTCCACATACTCTTAGTAAACAAACGTCATATGCAAAATAAATAAGTGAATTATTGAATATTTTAAAGCATTATCCAGTAAATACATATCACACAGTTCTTGTGTTTGATTTTTTTATGATTAAGCTGTCAGAGTCTATGCAATACCTTAATGTTTAAGTATGTACTGGCTACAACATCTGAGTCACTATATTAGTTTCGCATTGCTACTGTAAAAAATCACCATCAATTTAGAAGCTTAAAACAACACAAAGTTATTTTATGCCTCTGGAGGTCAAAACTTATCACTTCAGAGATCAAAAAAAGAGAAATACTGAGGGATACTAGATATCTTTGGAGTGATACCATTTATTTCCAAAAAGCTTGTTTTTTTTCCCCTTTTTTCTTAGAAAAATTGAATTTGTACAAGAAAGAGAAGATACGGCTTTCGCAGGGAAATTGGAGTGCAGGATATTTCTTATATTTAACCTGGGAAAAGGAAAGGATGAATTGAGAAACTGAATAGCAGTGGACCTCACGCAGGCAAAGAGCAGGTTTGAAGCGCACTGTCCATGTAAGGTCCTTTACTAATCTATGTCAGGGTCACTGAAATAGGCGAGGCGTTTGCAATTTTTCTGTTTAAAAAATACTGTGTAAGTTAATTTGCACACGGCCTTTGCATTCTGACTTACAACTGTCACCTTTTGAAGAGGGTTCATATTCCCTCTGCAACTGTGAGGATTCTCTGTATTTAAAAAAAAAAAAACCCAACTATATTCATTTCATGTGAAGCTCTCTTACTACTTTTTTTCAGAATCTTAATCTCCTGAGTTTTGAGAGCACAGCTTAGCAAAGTGTAGAAAAGGCAGCAAAGCAGGTAGTTTAGATTTCTGTTAGTCTTCCAAGGAAAACCTATGAGTAAACTGGAATACAACACAGAGAGATTATACAGTGAAATGCTTTTGCAAACTAGAATTTAAAGAACTGGAAATCTTATTATTTTTCTCAGTGAAAATGTAAATGAATAAGCTCCTATGTTTTTATGCTGTAAACATGAATTGTGAAATGTTCTTCTACAGAATAAGGAACAAATGCAGATACACAAGATGCAGCTCAGGGATAATCCTCTGAAAAGTCCACTCATTTAAGAACACTTGGCCAGAGATATTTTAAAAGGCATTATTTTAAAAAATTAGTTGAAAACATTAGATTTATTAACTAGAATGGTACTGAGCGTTTACTATACACTATAATCATAAAGACAAAAAGTGCGGCACAAATAATTCACAAAAACAGGAAAATAAATACATAGTTATTAAAAATACTAAAATAAATACAGTGCAGAGATACACAGGGCACAGTATTAAAATACCATCTTATCAAATGCTTTTTTCTAAGACAAGTTGAAAATGCTCATCATATATGAATTTACTATCAATTCATTAAGAATTACTTTCTACTAACAAATGCCATATTCCAAATGTTGCTTTTATTGCTTTGGTGTCCTATGGAGTTTGCAGCTTGTGTTCAGCTTTCTGTCTCTACCTCCCCTCATATCTGTCAATAAAATAAACATATAAAGTAATATTTGCAGTAACTATGTGAACATAGCTGTGGCTAGCTTTCCGTCATTGTGGCAGAATACTTGAGAAAATCGGTTTAAAGAAGGAAAGATTTAATTTCACTCATGGTTTCAGTCCATGGTTATTTCTTGAACCTATAGCTTTGCACAGGACAACATGGCCAACACCGTGTAGTGGAAAGAACCTGGTCACCTCACAGTGACGAAACACAGAGAGAAAGGTGGGGGGTTGGGAGGGAGAGAAAAAGGACCAGATAGGGGAGTAAGAGAAGAGGGGAAAGGAGAGGGGCCAGGAACACCAGGTATCCTTTGCTGGCAAGCTCTCTCGGGTCTACTTTCTTTGAGGACGAGGCTCCGCCCCCTAGTTTACACTGCGTCTCAATAGCGCCCTCAGTTGTGGACCAAGTCCTCCACGCTTAAGCCTTCAGGGAAGATTCCAAATCCATACTAGTAAAACAAGAATATAACTGCACCTATGATGTCTTTAATAGGATTTATTTATGTAGACTTCCTATGTTCGTGTCCCCATACCTCTCTTCTGGGCTGAAATATCATATTAATACATAAGAATAAAGTATCTCTAACCATATATTTTTTTAAGTTTTCCATAATTTTTTGCCAATGTTTTTATTTTTTAAACAGAATAAATAATAGTATAAAAACTGGAAAGAATACTGAATTTTAGTTTCATACATTTGCTATTATTACTACCCAAATTGGCATCTGGTCACCAAGAAGATAGTGAAATAATGAATATCAAAATCTACATCTCACCCCCTCCTTCCACTGAGCTAGATTCTCATGCAGTTTCCTATTTTGAGGGGAGCAAAGAGTAGGGCACTCAATATTTCCTCTTTTTAATTCTTGGATACACTCATTTCCAAACCATATGCTGTAAAAAGAAAAATTTGCAACGAATATAGGGCTGAGATAAAATAAAAAAGGAACACGGTGTTTTCAGAAGGGAAATATGTTATCTATAGAACTTAGGCAGTTGAGTGTCATGCTTGAGAAAGAGCAGTGGGCAAAAGGGAGAAAAGAGGAAAAAGAACTGAAGACAGGCCAAGATGAGAAGAGAAAAAGCGGGCATAGAGAGAGAAAATAAACGTGAACTTGATAGCTGGTTGCAATGACAGATTTCTTTATTCACTCTGGCCATGGCTAGCTGAGAGAGTCAGTCCTGTGGCTGTGATTCCTGTGAGACTTATTGTTACATAGCTGTGTTTCCAGAATTGTTTGACTTTTTGTTTACTATGTTAAAATATTTTTTATCAAGGCCCTGACATGATCTAGATGACACAGGTTTCTGTCCACTTCACCATTTGAAGACAAAGCCCCACCATTGCTGACCATATAGATTCATTCATCTTCAAAGTTTTAGTTCTTATTTTCTCCCCTTTTACTTCAGTCTTGTTTCTCCCTGTTCAGACGTTGACATTTTCCTCTGTGGGCTGAGTTATGAAACACTTACCTTCTGTTTCATCATTTCCACTCCGTGCTGCACTTATAGACCACTCAGTGTTCCTATAATGCTTGTCTACCCCATTTCTTCTAAGCACTGTGCAGTCTCTCGGAGTAGATGAGCAGCATATTTTACTTTGCCATTGTGCAAATGAATAAACACCTGTACTTGGCTGCAAAATGGAAATGCAGCGTGGCTGAAAAAAGAAGTTGCAGAGTAGAAACACGAACAGCACCTAGCGGCCTACAACACAAGGCCTGAATGGAGCACAGCTGACTACAGAAGGCATGGCCAAGGTGCATTAGGACGTTACTGACTATTCCCTGACAACTTTCTACAAAGTTACTTTTTTTCCTACAAACTATTGAATCTATTTACAGAGTATTTCAAAACTACAAAGATATCTCAGTATTTTTATGAGACATTGTGAAGTTACTACTGATTGGCCATTTCTCCTTGGTATTTCCTCCTAGGGAAAAGAAAAGAAAATGATTCCCAGCATCTTTCCTTTACAGGGAGCACAATTAAAACCCAGCTAGACCTTGAATGAGAGGTTTGAATTAGAATTTTGTGGTGCATCTTACTCATTCAGAGTCTAGACCTGAGGTTAGCAGCTTTCTCTATGATAAATATTCTGCACTTTGCAGTCTCCTCGGTCTCCTTTGCAGCCATGTAGCTCGGCCACTGCAGCACAAAAGAAGTGCTGTATGTAAATGGACGGCTGTGATGCTGTTCCAATAAAATGTATTTGCAAAGGGCAGACAGTGGTTTTGAAGTTGGCTGCAGAGCCACAGCTTGCTGAGTCCTGGTCTTTAAAAAACAAAATATTATTTTTTCACTTTAAGTTAATTTGGAGAATAAACAAAGGAAAGATGAATATCCAGAAAAGTGGTATTTTTAACTTCTATTTATTTTTTAGTTATACTGCAAGGTTTGGACAGTGCCCTAAGGTGAGCAGCAGTGGTGCATAGAGACCCTGTGACCTGTGCTTCCCCGAGAGGGGATATCTAGTGGTGAGTAGTGAAGGAGAAAAGACGTTCATTGTAATTCAGTCCATTCGGACGTTTTATTATTCTGAAAACCACTCACAGGTGCTTCTCATATTTGGTAGCTCTGTGAAAATAGACTTCATGTTCTCTGATCTGCATTCCCAAAATTAAGATGCAGAGGTGTAGCTAACCCATGAGTCTTTTCTCACTAGTGTCCTTTTTCTTTTCCTTTGAAACACTCGTAATTGTGGAAGGTATTCAGAAATGAGACCATTCATATGCGTGAATGTACGATTGTCAGAGCCTTGAGAGACTCATGTGAAAATGAGAATAAATGAATGCAGACCCACAAAGCTTATTTACCTGGTCCCTAACCTGTCTGGTCCCTAAGCAGGATGCTTGCTAACCAGGCTGGTCTCTAACCAGACTGGTCCCTAACTAGGCTGGTTCCTAACCTTGATGCTGAAATTTTCGTGTATGATACTGGACAAGAAACTGACTTTGGTCTCTTCCATTTCATCAACACAGGACTCTTTAAACGTTTCTATTTCTGAAAAATTTTGCCAAAGCATTTGCTAATGCTAACTGTAGGGATAAACTAACCAAGATTGTGAAGAGTAATTTTAATTTTCTTCTTCATGCTCTTGTTTGTTACTTTGGATATCATGAAATTATCACGTATTATTTTTGAGGCTAGTACTTTGTACATAATAAAGTGTATATTAGTTTATAACATGGCCTTAAATATATTTAAATTCTGGTATAATATGAATAAAATAGAATATTTTTTTTAATTTAAGCATTTCCTATAAGCATAAGATGAGATCAGGTTAACTGAGTACATCAATGATATGTTTCAAAATAGCACATACCCTAATTTTTTAAGAAAATTCTCAATTATGCCATAATATACATCCTAGAAGCTCTTAGGTCACTTTTTCTCTCATTTGCAGTGAACTCACAGGACACTATTCTTACAGTTTCTGCATTTATGTAGCACATTATTACTTTATGATAAAGTTACTTGATAATTTCTTAACTCTTCTTGCTGATGACCTTTTGAAGCCATATAATTAGAATAAGTTGTGGTTATTGTATTGGAATCTGTATCCCCTGGGCCAACAAGACAGCACATTAATTCTCTGCATCACCCACTCGATGTGCTGGACCGTCGGCACAAAGATATTATTCTTTGTAATTACATAAAGAAAGGGTCTATTTAGTGTTAACTGACCTTTCTGTGACTGATCAGCCTTTTGCACCAGTGAAGTAGAAATGTATATCATTAAAATGTGAGTAAATAGGAAGCCTTTCTAAATCTCAAACTACTCAAAACAGGGGTTTCACAAGAGGAGAAAGTCATTGTTAAGCTTATTATATCATCAAAAGAGCAGCACATGTGAAAACATTTTAAAGCACCAATAAATTAAAATATAATTAAATTAGGATAATTCATAGAAGTTTTTAGCAAGGAAATAATGTAAATATATGTCTCTAACAATTTTAAATATGATTAGAGGAAAATGTCATTAAACTCTAGTACATAATCCAAATTAAATTTTTAAAGTTTATTTAATAATATTAATGTAACAAATAACTACTGTGACTATCAGATACTAAGGATATACTATATTTCAGTGTTTATTCTAAGACTTATTGTACAATCTGCATGCATCCATGTAAGTCATGTACTTTGACTTAGAAAAATCCATTAAGAATATAAGTTAGATAATATTAGTTTTTACTCTGTCATTACATAACTCATTCCTGTAATCAGATATACTAAATTCTCAAAGGTGACATATAATGATAGTGTCACACTGAACCAAATACTAATTATTGTAACTTAATAGCTAGTACATGATATTTCTATAGGGCCTTCCTAAAGTCATTCCATAATTGTACAAAGCATATTATAGTCAATCTGGAAATAAATGTTCTACTTTTTAACCCACACATATATTAATCAGGTGTTTCTTAAGTATTTAACCAGCACCTGCATTTCTGAAACAATTTTTCTCTGTAGGGACTATGTACAAATCTCTGAATATGAAATATCCTCAGGAATATGTTCAGACTTGACTTCCTGAGACTGCTGATCTCTGTCACTAGGACTCTGTCTCAAGGATGTACTCTCATCATTGGCTGTATTCTTTCTGTTCCTGTGTAATAAATTCTCCTGTCAAGACCTTGTCAATGCCTCGATCCCTTTATCTGACTGCAAGCTCATTCTGTCCTAAAACTGTGTACTTTTTTCATGTGGTATCAATAATCTATTATCAAATGTACAACATGAAAAAACAACGTAGAGGAAGTAGGGCTAATAGAAAGTGTTCCTAAATTCCCAAAGGATTTCTTCTGAGTTTTAAGAGGCAACATTACAATGTCTACTAGCAAATTTTAGGAGTAAATCAAAGCAGTCACTAAATCTATAACCCAGTCACAGAATTAAGAAAAGGAATCCTATATATTTGCATAAATATATTTGTACCGAAACCTAGTAAAGGAAGTACTCCCCTGGGCTCTGGTAGGGACGGTTTTGCTTGGTTATCTGACAGGGTACAAGCTTTCATAAAAGAGTGTCAAAAAGGGCATATTTGGCTTCCATAGTGTGCTCCAGAATGCTATGTCTGTGCCAATTTTCCAATAATAAATTTTTGAATAAATGAGTTGAGAGATCATTTTGTCAAAAATGACAATATACTGGGTTTGAGGCCTGTAACAATCTTGATACAGAGGACTGATTTGTTCACTTATATTTTAAGACTAATTATCAGAGAACTCAAGTTGGACAAGTCTAGTTTCCATGGCAGCACAGACAAGGAAGTGGGTCCTGGGAGAGTTAAAACAGTTAGGTGTTCCTCTGAGGCTTCTGGGTATTGACACATATTCTTTCAGACTTGCTCCTCTGGAACACTGGGGAGAACTCTGGCTTTCTGGAGTATTGGGATATAGATTGCTAGGGAACCTAAATGCAATAAGTCCTGCATGCACCCAGTAAGTAACACAGTTAAAGGAAATGTCTCCACGTGTGCTATATTGTTAGTGAATCAGTATGTATTTTGTGCATTTTGTGTTCCTTTTGCCAGCATTCAAGAATAGAAAGGGATGCTTCTTTGAAAGGCAGTATCCGCAGAAAGTCTCAGACCCCCTTGTATGTTTCATCTGAACCACACCATTTCATGTTCTACGAACCAGTCTTAGATCCAAGACCTGCCTTAAGACATAAAAACATCATTGATCACTGTACCACCCACCTAAGGCCAAGACTGGCAGAGATGTGCAAAGGGTACATGACAACCAAGGGTATTCTAGAATAAGGGGTCAATGGTGCAATGCACAAGCTAGAGTACAGGATCATGGGCTACTGAAAAACTGATGCTGGGAAGTGCATCTGAGTTCCAGCACAATGCATCAGTAGGATACTAAATGTGTGAGTACCTTTGATTGTTTATTCTACAAGTAATATTTTAACATAAGGTAGCTGAGCATATAATATGATCTATAAAAGTCAAATTCACTAGTCAGGCAACAATCAACAGGTAGTCAGACAATCATCTTTTAATCCTAAAGGGGCCATGGAAGCATTTCTCTTGACTCTGAATCCTCCAGAATTTCTCAATGCATGAGTCCTTTACAGCAGAATAGCTTTGATCCTTGTCAAAGGAAATGACTGTTCCTAAGATTTGAGTCATGGATTATTTCTTCTATGAAGACTTTCTGTTCCTGCTTCCTCTATGGTATCCTGAATAACTTATTCACACTTCTGCTTTTCCCACTCTAGCCTATAATCCCTGGTGTAGAGGAGGATAGCTTACCCTTTTGATCCCTGGGCCTGCCACAGTTGGACCCATACATGGTTTAATAAATAAAGAATGACAAGCTAGATGGGAGGTTGTATTGGAGTAAAATTAATCAATAAACAACCATTATAGGGCATTTCTTTTTCTGATGGTTCTAGCAGGAAGTCAACCTAGGAGATAAAAGTCTGTGGTGCAATCTATGCCACAGATGTGAGTGACAGCAAGAAGAACCCCAGTGAGATGCAGGAGAGCAAGCAGCTTTCTGCAGGATGCTGTTATTAACCAAGAATCAACATGATCAGAAGAGATTAGTAGAAATCACAGCAGAGTTTTACATAAGATAGGAGAGTTAGGATTGGAATTGAGTCAGAAGTTGGCCTCTCTGCCTGGAGAACAGGGATCTGAATGCCGAAAATAAGCATGACTCGGGGCATTGAAGATATATTCCTCTGTTTAATTACAGACACCATGATGACTTCATTAGTAGTAGAGTATTAGGAGATGGCCACATGATTTTCTACATATAGATGCAGTCAAATACCTTAACCATAAAACTGCTCTCAGATGTTTAAATCAAGACATTTTTTCTTACATCTCCTTTGGCACTAGAGGTTTTGAAACATACTTCATGTGGATTTAGGCTGTCCCCAAGGTAAGTGGCCCAGATAGATCGCCACTGGCCTCGGTGGTAGAATTATTTTGCTCTGTCACATTCAACAATTATCCAGAGTGCTGAGAGCCTCATTTAGAGTCTATGAACTTAGTCTCACCAGAAAATATAACAAGGGAGTAAAATTCATGGAATATGGCATCAGGTAGATCAAAAGACAGAAGAGATGGATTACATTATGATTGACTTGCCCATATTGACTGTAGTGTATTGCCAACTGGTGGCCAACTTGCTACCTTCAGCTGAACTCAACCAGCATGGAGCTGGGTGTGAGAAGCCCATCTGAGTATTGTTGCCAGCAGCATACAAGGCAGAACTGGAAAGGCTGTTAGGGAAGCTGATAGGGAGCTTGGGAAGCTGCTGGTTCACCTAGGTGATCTTGTCAGGCTGGATTTCATATGAACTTAGCTGTTATCATCAGAAGAGAATCTAGGGACTTTGTTGTTGCTAAGGATGGCTGTGGTCCATTTTGGGGAGCTCTGGTCCTCACTTTGTGCATCACTTTCCGTCTCTGGATGGGAAGACAGTGCATAGCTCAGTCTTCTGGAGAAGCTTGTTGCACTGGCTTTCCTGGTGGAAAGTCAGCTTTCCTCACCACTGGAGGAGCTCGGTGCCTCACTGCTGCTCAGGGTATCTGTGGTATCCTTTGTGGGGAGCTCTGGTTCTTACTTTGAGCATTGCTTCCTAGCTCCAGTTCACATCTCTCAGCCTGTTGGCACAGATCCTTTATCTTGTGGCACATATTTTCTAGCTTCCACCAGTGACCTTTGGGCCTTCTCAGTGCAGGTCCATAAAATGGGCCTGCATGAGACATTGTTGTGGGTTCTAGGCCTCCAGTTGGACTCATGGGAGGCCTAAGTCTTCAGGAGGACTCATACAGGACATTATCAAGGGATCCAGCCCATCAGCTTAGTTCTTTGGTCTTTAATGTACAGATTTCTGGACCTCTTTGTATATGATTCTTTGGGTGATTCATTATAAAATGATCTTGTTTCCTGTGTTGTACTGTTTTCCTTGCAAATCCCCAAGCCGCAACATTGCTTTACAGTGAAGAAGACTTTCCAGGGGTCCAAGTTCTAATTTCTTTTAGCTGCTCAACTTTTTTTTTTTAACAAATTAGGTGTTAGCAGTATTACTACAACAGCTTCTTGATGGAAATGGAGTCATGATAAGGGAATTCAGGTATCTGATTTAATTGGCATTTAGCCTTTCATGAGCGAAGCATTTCATAGTATCAAGAATGGTGGCCATGATGATAAAGGAATGTATTAAGTTGGGAGGAGGGTGGGAGCTGGTGCTCTTTTTCCTTGGATGCAAAGCCCCACTCCTGCACTTAATAGATGTGCACATTGCATGTGATGCCTGTGTTACGGTTGTTAGGGCTATAAAGTAAATGCATCAAAGTTTCATTGTATAAAATGGCTATTTGTGATTCTCACACTGCTAAGTGTCAGACATTTGACAGGATGCAGTAGGCATAGACCATCTTCCCTGAACATTTTCTGGATCCTAAGTGGACAATATGGAGATGGTGGACTGGATTCATCCACAGGCAGTTCACTTACTCTCAATTGGAACATTGGCTGAGACTGGGCTGGAGTAGGTCTGCTTACTGGATTACCTGCCCATGGCCTCTTCATTTTGCTTGCATGTTTTACAATATAGTGGCTTATTCCAAGGTTGAATGCCCCCCAAAATGGGCCAAGAAGTGCCTGTTTTCTATCAACAACCCTGCTAAGTCACAAGATCATTTCTACCACAGTCAACTGGAGAAGCATAAACGTTTCAGTTTTAGGGAAAAAGAAACACATTCCACCTCTTGATAAGGAATAAGAGATTTTGGAAAAATAGTTCGTACAAAAATATTTCTGTGAGCTTTTTTGATAAATATAGTTTGAATCATCTGACTTCCCACTGGCTTGTCCTCTTGTCTATAAAATGAGGATAGTAACATAATATGTCAGAAAATTGCTATAAAGATATATTCAATAAAGATCATTTCTATGATTTCTGGTTCTGGTAAGCACTTCCTAATGTCAGCTGCTACCCTTTTCCTAATCCCTATTATTACCTTCTTATTAACTTTTTATATCATGCTTCCAGTTGGGACAAAGATTTAGTGTTCCTTATTGTTAAGGTGATTCTGTCCGTCTCAGTTCTTATATGTTATGAGTGGAATTCATGAGTTAACATTCCAGTTCAGCCTTATTTCTAAGTTCCTGGATATCTATCACAACATAAAATATGCTTTATATTTTTGTCCGAAAATAGCTCAGTTCTCTGACTGGCATTCGCTGTTTTCCACTTACCCCATAGAAAGGGAAAAAGCAAATAGTGAGAAAAGTAACCTGAAAATAGAGGAAAGATCTTACCACTCAAGGAAATTTACCAATTAGCTTTTGTTCCACTGCTTATAAAGATTATTTTTATTTCGTAATAAAATATTTGAAAAAACCATCATATCTCCATACAATTGACAAACAATTTGAGACAGAAGAAAGCACACATTAGCTACACTTCCTTACAAAATTCCAAATGGTAAACCATTTACAGTTCATAGTTTACAGAATAGGAAGGTTAAAATGAAAAAAAAAAAAATAGAGAATTACCATGTGGGTAATTTAGATTCTCAACCCCATTCTTTTTCTTTTTTCTTCTCTTTTTTCTTGCTATTCTTCATGAGAAAGGAGGAAGCTAACTTTCAGTTCTTCCTGAATCATTTGGGTGTCACAAGCTGAGAAAGTAATCACCAAAAATCCTCTGTACAGTTTCAAATGGTTCCAATAGCTTGTAAAAATCAGTGACGTGCTATAGATAAAGAATTGTTGCTAAACCTGGATAATATAGCATAACTTTAAAATAATAATGGATTCATCTTGTGGTATGAATTCTTTGTACATACTTAAGATTTTCACATCTCAAGTAATAAAGTATCAATCAGCATAAATGATACCCTCTAGCCACATCTTAGCAAACTGAATGTATGCTCTAACAAGTAAAATGATTTCATAACAAGTAATATGTGTATTGCTTAATTCGCTTTTTGCTAAAAACCTATACCCTGACCTATATCAGCTTGCTGTCTTAAGCAGATCCTTGGGAATATCTTACCACTCAATGAAATTTACAAATTACTTTTCTTTCCTCTGCTTATAGGGATCATTTTTATTTCCTAATAAAATATTTGGAAAAACTGTCATATCTCCATGTGATTGACAATGTGAGACAGAAGAAAGCACACATCAACTGCTAAAACATTTCCTTACAAAATTCCAAATTGTAAACCATTAACAGATATTCACCATGTCTCTTCTCTTCACAAATATATATTCCCAATGTTTCTTTTTTATTTAAATCATCGTTTCTTCTAATAATAAAATTAGAAGTGCAGAAATAACAATAGATCTAGCTTTAAGAAAGATCCACATACTTCAGAAAGTTGAATAAATTTAATAAACTTAGAAAACAAAATTAAAAAAGATATAGGACTCAACATTCTAAGTTATGAACTTTTGTGATTTTTACTAAAATTATTTCCCACAAGATTTTAAACTCTTGGTAGTGGCTCACTAGCCTATTCCTTTTTATTTGTTTTTTTTTTCCATTTATTTTTATTTTCTTAAAATACAAATGTCAGTCAGACAGTTTCAAGACACCTTAACCATACAGAGTCGATAAATTAATACATTGCAAACTGTTTTCGTAACGTTTTGGTACTGTACAAGGTGCATACATGAAATTATATTTACAGGTTTTTTTATAGCTGAATTATATCAAAGATTCAATAATTATTTACCTAGTGGATGACCATAGCACTAAAAGCCAACATAATATCCTGTCCAACCACCATTAGTGCAGATCTTGCCTCTCATAGAATTATGTAGAAGCACAGCGTTATCTA
>PVKA01007842.1:64560-76071 GCA_004027165.1 Ctenomys sociabilis | reverse complement strand
TTCCTCTTCTTCCTCCTCCATTTCTGGCACCGGAAAAAGAGCAAAAGGGAAAATTCACTGAGGAAATGGGTGAAAAGCACCAGGAACAGCTCTTGGGACATGGCCAGTCATTCCCTCCCAGAAGGTCAGCTCCTCAGGGAGGGGCTCTGGGTCTGTGTTGTTCACCACTATGTGCCCAAGCCTTAGAATAGTAGTGGGGACCCTGCAAGAGTTGGATGTCTATGTGTTGGGTGATCGTTGTCTGTGCACACTGTTTTATAATATGGGTAAAGACTGATAAATTCTCTAATCAAACAAAACATCTGCTGCTTCTTTAACCTCAGTGGTCTCACATGCTGCTCGCCACACTCCAAGCTAATTCTTTACAAGATGACCTTGAAAAAGGCTGCTTCACAGTGAAGAAGGCATCAGAGGTCAGGAGCCTTCTGCCTGGGCTCTGTCCCCAAAGCCCCCTCCTCATCCTCCACCTGGCCCTGCCGACTTGCCCGCTCTTTCACTTTTTGCACCCTCCTCTTCCTCATTCTCTCTGCTGGGCACCTGGGGACAGAAAGAGGGAAGTCACTAATGGCAGAGGAGATGCAGGGAATGGACATGGGGCAGGTGGAGGGCACAGAGGCAGAGGAGGGTGGAAGACATACACACAGACAGGTATAGGCACAGGGGTGAGGTGCAAATGGCACTCAGACTTCTAACTCACCAGCATTCCATTCTCCTGTGTGGCATTTCCCTCACTGCCCTTCTCCCTGCATGAAAAAAAAGGGGAGGGGGCTAATGGTTACCTGTGGTGGCAGATGGACAAGGCTGCAAGGGTTCTAGAAGTCCTGACAGCTCTTCTTCCCTCTTTCCTCCTTCCCTCCTTCTCTCTTTGCCTCACTGCTTTCTTTCCTCCTTCCTTCTCATCTTGCTGTGTAAAGCAGGCTGTGAGCAAACTTGCCACCCTCCTGCCTCAGCCTCCTGAGTCCTGGGATGATAGGCATGAGCCACACTGGATTCAGAACAGACCTTGCTTGGGTCCCCTAAGCCCTCCCTATGTTCTTCCTCGACCCCACCCCTCCCCAGTCTATTATCACAGCAGCCAGAAGGAGGCTGTGAGATCCTGGATGGCATACCCAGCCTGTGCACAACCCTCTCAGTGCTCTGCCACCAAGAGCAAAAGCTGAAGGCTCACCCTGGCCCCGAGTGCCCTCAGTATGGCCCCTCTGCCCTGCACCATCTGACCTCACTTCCTGTCATTTTCCTTGCTAACTGCAATCCTGCCTCCTCACTGGTATTTTTTGTGTATTTGTTTACTTGCAGGGCTAGGGATGGAACCCAGGGCCTTGTACACAGTAGGCAAGTGTTCTACCATTGAGCCATGGCCTCAGCTCTGGTATTTTGTTGTAAATGTCATAACATTACTGCCTCAGGACCTTTGCATTTTCTGTTCTCCAGATATGAGCATGGATCACTCCCTTACTTTATTCAGATCTCTTTTCAAATTCCCCTCCTCATAAAATCCTTCCTAAACAAAATAGCAATTATTACTTTTTCCTTTCATTCAGCTTTTTCTTTATCACTAATTATTAACATACATTTATTTTATTACATTTTAATTTCTTTGCATCTTCCCTAACTAGAACATCAGCTCCAAAGGGGCTGGGGAGATGGCTCAGTGGAATAAGCGCTTCCCTGGCAGGCACAAGGGCCTGAGTTCAATCCCCAGTTCCGCAAAAAAAAAAAAAAAAAAAAAAGAACATCAGCTCCATAAAAATCAAGGACGCTTTCTTCCTTGATCTCTGCTATTTCTATGGCATTTACAATACAGTCTGGCAGATAGGTGCTCAACAAACACATGTGAAATGAATGAGGCCCAGCAGCTTGCCTCTGGAGGTGGGGATTAGCAGGGTGACTGAAGGCATCTCTGATGTATAGGATGTATACCAGTACTCCAACCAGGAATATCAGTGAGGGACTGTCTTGGGGGCCAAGCCACACCTCACCTGCCCTTGTCTTTGGCAGTTCCTGCATCCCCGCTGGCTAGGTTATCCACAGCAATTGCAAGAAATACATTCAACAGGATGTCTGGGGAGAGCTCAGGCTGCAGAGATGGAGAAGCAGCCTGTGTGCAGACTGCTTGGGTCCCTGGCCACCCTACTCTCCATCATCCAGCCTCCCAAATTTCAAGGATACAGTTGCCACAGATGAAGAGGATGATGAAATAGATGCACACAAGCATCCCTGGGAAGAAGGGGCCACCATAGGCCATAATACCATCATACATGACCACGTTCCAGTCCTCTCCCGTCAGGATCTGGGGGTAGGAGGTCACCATTAAGCTCTTGGGACACCCCTCCCCCATCCACCCATTTCAAGGTCTTTGGGCCCTACCTGGAAGACAGTAAGGAGGGCCTGGGGGAAGGTGTCGAAGGTGCTTCGCTTGGTGTGGGTCTGGTCAAAGTTGAACTTGCCCCCAAACAACTGCATGCCAAGCAGTGAGAAGATGATGATAAACAGGAAGAGAAGCAGCAGCAAGGATGCAATAGATTTCATGGAATTGAGCAGCGATGCCACCAAGTTGCTTAGAGAGGCCCAGTGCCTGGGGAAGAGATGGAAGCATCAGGATTGACTGCACAGCACTGGAGCCCCGGCGGTCAGGGCAGAGCTATAGGTGAAGGCTATAGGTGATTTTGGAGTTGAGGTGTGGTGCGAGTGAGACAGGAAGGGACAGATGAGTTTGGGGTTTGGGCTGGCACTGGAGCACAGTGGAGATGAGGTTTGGATGGAAGTTACTGGAGACTGAATCCAGAGCCTTTGCACTGAGCTGTATAGATCTAGACCTTTTTTGTTTTTTATCTTTTGAGATAGGGTCACTCTCCTTAGTCACTAAGTCACTCAGGCTGGGCTTGAATTTTCTTTTTTTATTTGTTTATTTATTTTTAGTACTGGGGGATTAAACTCAGGACCTTGTGCTTGCCAGGGAGGCACTTAAGCTGCTGAGCTATCTCCCCAACCCTCTTTTTTATTTTCAGAATCTATTTATTTACTTATTTGGTACAGGGTCTTGCTATGCAGTTGGATTCATAGTGATCTTCCTATCTCAGCCTCCCCAGTGCTAGGATTATAGGCATGCACCATCATGCCTGGTTTCAGTGGCTGGCATGGCACTCATAGCATGTGGTACCAGGGACCTAACCTCGGTCCTTGTGATTGCCAGATAGGCACTTAGACCTCTGAGCTATCTCTTCAGCTTGGACTTGAATGTTTGGTCCTCCTGCCTCAGCCTCTCAAATTCTGGGATTACAGGTGTGTATAACCATGCCCTGCTAGGATACAAGATTTTTATGTTTTGTTTTGTTGAGACAGGGTCTTTCTATATAGTCCAGGCTGGCCTTGAACTCACTATGTAGCCCAGGCTGGACTCAGACTTATGGTGATCCTTCAGCTTCTCTGGTGCTGGGATTACAGCGGTGCTTGACCATGCCTGACTTAAAATAAAGTTTTATATGGGAGTTGGTGAAGCTAAGATTGAATTTCCATTTGCAACTGGGATATGCAGGGGATGATATTGTAAAGATCTGGGATTGGAGGACTGGCAAGATAGCTCAGTGGACTAAGCTGCCTGCTTAAGCAAGTATAGGGTTTGATCCCTGGCCCCACATTCCATGCCAGCCCTGTCTTCGGGTGTGCTGAGCCAGCTACCAAGACTGGGCAGGCATAGTGAGGCATGCCTGTAATCCTAGTGCTGGGGAGGCTGAAACAGGAGGATCACTGTGAGTCTGAGCTAAGTAGTGAGATCCTATACTAAATACATTAAAAAAAAATCTGAGGAGCTGGCCAAATAGCTCAGTGGACTAAAGCTCCTGCAAGCAGGCCCAGATGCTGAGGGTTTGATCCCTGGGCCTGCTGTGCCAGCCCTGGCCCAGGCCCTGCCCCTGGGCATGCTGAGATTGTGAATGAGATTGTTCGTGGTGGCGCAGGCCTGTAATTGCATTTGTGAGGCTGTAAACAGGAGAATCACTATGAGTCTGATCTAGTAGTGAGACCCTGAACACTCTCTAGACCCTTCCCTAAAATACAGAAAAAAAATCTGGGGTTGGAGAGAAGATTGTGATTGAGTGTTTGAAGAGGAGAAGTTATAGGAATGAGATTAGGGCTGGGTCAGGAAATGAAGTGGCAGCTGGATGGGGCTGAGAAATTTTGGGGCTATGTCTGAGGATAGAAAATGGCACTGTAGTTGCTGGTGAGTGATGAGGATCAGCCTGGGGATTAGGGACGATGTGAGAGGGGGCTGGCCTTGATACTAGAGGCAAGCGGCTGTGGATGCGGATGTTACATGACTAGGCTGGGGTTAGAGATGGTGTTCTGGTGACTTGGAGATGAGCTTGGATGGGGGCTTAGGGGTAATGTTAGAGAGAGCAGGACTCGAGGGTAAGGCTAGGAAGCAAATGGAATAGATGCTCTCTTTTGTAGACTCCAGTTTCCCTGAAGGATGGAACATATTCTCTCTCTCTCTCTCTCTCTCTCTCTCTCTCTCTCTCTCTCTCTCTCCTCCTCTCCCTTCCTCCCTTCCTCTATCTGTCTGTCTGTCTGTCTTTTTGAGATAGCGTTTCACCATGCAGTACAGGTTGGCTTCAAACTCACAGCAATCTTCCTGCCTCAGCCTCCTGAGTGCTGGGATTTGCCTGCTTTGGTTCCTGATGTTTCCCTAGGGCCCAGGAGAGAGCTCAGCCTGTGATAGGTGCTCAATAGATGTTTCCTAAATGGATGGTGATGTAGATGAAATTGTCACTGGGGCTGGGGCTGGGCTGTTGGGGCTGTGTCCAGGGCTTCATTCTCTTCCCCATACATACCTGGTGACTTTAAAGATCCTGAGAAGACGCACACACCGCAGCACTGAGATGCCGAGGGGCTGCATGGTGCCCACCTCCACCAAAGTGGTCTCCAGGATGCCCCCACAGACCACAAAACAGTCAAAGCGGTTGAAGAAGGAGGAGACGTAGACAGAAGGACCCAGACCATACAGCTTGAGGAGCATCTCTGCCGTGAAGAGACAGAGCAGCACTTTGTTGGCGTACTCTGTGGGGAGAGGGGCCAGGGTGATTGGGCTGCCTGGGTTACAGGATGATAATCAGGTCAAATCTGGGCTGGGCATAGGGTTGGGGTTAGGGATCAAGGTGAGTTTGTAGGTCAGAGTAGGTAAGGTTTTGAGGAGCCTGGAACTCAGGCAGAGTTGGAGAGGAATAACAACAGCTGGCTCTTGTAAAGAATTTGCTTCATGTGGGCTGCACAATGTTCTAAGCACTTTCTATTGTAACTCTCCAATCCTCCCAATCACTCTGGGTGTGGACACTATCACCATGTTCATTTTGTGCATGGGGAAACTGAGGCACAGGAGGATTAACTTGTCCAGAAAGTGTGGAGTTACGGGTCTGGATTCTGGGGCCAGGTTACCTGGTCTCTTATTTTCTGGCTTGATCATTCAGGAGCTGACTACTGGAATTGGTTGCTTAACACTTCAGTCCCTTGGTGACCAGTACTCTGAGCCTTAGTACTTAATTCACTTAATGTTGTGGTGAAGAGAGGTTGAGGTTTTGTAGGTGAAGCACTAAGAACAGGGCTTGATGCCATGTAGGTGGAAACTACAATGTAGCATGGGACAGGCTGAGGTTTCTCTATTTCTCCACTGTTGGGGGAGCAATGTCTGGGGTCTAAGGCTCCCTAGAGACCCTGGGTTTGAGCTCCTGAGATGGAGGGAGTAGGGCTTATGGGAGAGTTTGGAGGGCTCACCCTGAGTTTGGGTGAGCCACACCGGCTGCCCGTGATGCTCTGAAGCAATGGTTAGCGTGTTGAGGAAGACGAGCAGCAGCACAGCCCAGTAGCAGGCATTGGACTTCACAGCCCGCCGGCAGCGTGCCCGAAGCCCCCTGTTGGCCCTACGGAAGCGGCGGCTGGGAGGAAAGAGCCCACTGCTGAGGTAGCTGACCTAAGCCATGGGCGGCTGAGGTTGGTGGAAGAGGTCATGGAGGGCATGGAGGTGAGAGCATCTCAGAGCTGCAGGGCCAAGAAGTTGCACAATTTCCCCTACTCACCAGACCCGAGTTTTCATGATCTTGTTCCTGGAAAAGAAGGGATGAATAAGGAGGTATCATAAGAGCCCAAGAGGGCATCAGTGGCTGGGGCCTGAGGTTGGGGCCTGAGAATAAGTCAGGGGCTAAAGTAAGGACCGAGGTCAAAGGCTGGGGACCCTCACAGGCAGCATGTACAGCTGGCCAGTAATCCCTCCTCTTCATCCTCTTCGCCTGGGGTCTCTGTCATGGAGCCAGTGTCACTGGCTGGAAGGCTGGCTGTGGGTCAAAAGGGGCAAAGGTCAGCACCAGAGTCTCTAGGTCCTACCTTTGGTTTTGTTCTTTGCCTGCCCCCCACCCCATCCCTGCTCTGACTGGGCCCCCACCATGGCTGCTGGTGGAGTGTGTGGAGCGAGTGGAGTGACTGAACCAGCGCAGGTGTCCACGCCTCCTATTGGTCAGTTCAGCCAGCTGCGGTCCTGTGGGAGCAGAGTATAGTTGGGGAGGATGGCCTGGGGGCAGAGTTAGGGCCACATCTAGGGGAAGGGGTGTTATGTGGAATCTGTTTCTCAGGCTGGGTCTAGGTTCTGTGCCCTTAGCCAGAACTAGGAGCTGGCCCCCCAGAGCTTGGGGCTGGGTCTCAGGAGGGTGGGCTGCATCTGAGGCATGTATCAGGCAATGGGCTAGGCTAGAGTTGCCTACGATGACCAGCTCGGCCCTCTTCAACCATAGAACCCAAGTTGCCATCTGCTGAGGGATCCTTGAGGTCCAACTCTTCAGCTTGTGTGATCCAGTCCAGGTAGCCCCGAAGGTCCTCCTCCATCTGCTGCTTCTCCCGAAGCTTCTGAAAATCACCTCTTGCTTTTGCCTTCTCTCTCTCCTTGGAGAACTCTCTGAGGGACAAAGGTAGAGGGTTAGGTGAGGGAGGCCCCAGGCCCCTTTCCTTCACCATTCCAGCCACACTAGCCTTCTATCTGCTCTTTGAACTTGCCAAGCACATCTAACCTCTGAGCTTTTGCACTGGATGTTCCTGTTGCTTAGAACATTTCCCTCACATAGCCACACAGGCCCCTTCTGTCACGTTTTATTCAGAAAACACCTTCTCAATGAGGCCTGTCTTGATGTCACTATTCTCCTCTCTTCCTCCTTCTGCAGTACTAGCAACTGAACCCAGGAGCTCTCTACCCCTGAGCGATATCCTCAGACATTTTAATTGTATTTTTTAAGACCAGATCTTGCAAGGTTGCTCAGGCTGGCCTTGAAATTTTGATCTTTCTGCCTCAGTTTTCTGAGTAGTTGGGACTACAAGTGTGCACCACCACAAATGGCACAATGGTCCTATTTCCAATTGTGAGATCCAGCTATTTCTAACTATAGCCTTTCTTTGCACAGCACAGTCTGCATATGCACATACTTACTATGCATGTTGTTGTTACCTGTCTTCCCCCATTGAATGAAATATGCAGGGAGGCAGGAGTTTTCATGCCTTGCTCCATCCCTAAAACAATGCCTCACACAGACACTTAGATAAAATAGTTGGAAGGAACATTACAGATGGGGTTTGTACTGGAGTCTGCCAGTACAAAAAGGGGACTGGAACTGCAGAGGTGTGGAAGAATGTCTAGGTCTCTTACCCACTCAGGACACCAAGCACAAGGTTGAGGACAAAGAAGGACCCAAAGATGACCAGGCTCACGAAGTACACCCAAGGCAGCTCGTACCCCATTGCATCCTGCATCTGGGAAGACAGAGGGCACACTTCCTGAGGTCATGCCGACGTGCCCACTGGAGCTAGGGAGAAGGAGCACAGGCGGCTGCCGAGCTGCATGCCCACTGTCCACCTCACCCAGTACAGGACGTCAGTCCAGCCTTCCATGGTGATACACTGGAAGACAGTCAGCATGGCGAAGAAGAAGTTATCAAAGTTAGTGATCCCACCGTTGGGCCCTGGCCAGCGCCCGCGGCATTCAGTCTGGTTCAGTGTGCAGGCTCTCCCAGAGCCAGAAGATGCACAGGGTGAGGGGTCCTCTTCCACCTCCACATCTGCTGGAAAAGCAGGGCTGGGGCTAAGTGGCAACCCACCCTCGATCGCGCTTACTGGGGAGCACTTCCCCTCCTAGGAAGTTTGACTTAGTCCTAGATTTTTTCTAAGGCAAAGCAATCTCTGGAGCCTGATTCCTGCAGGGTCAGAATTCAGAACCAGTGGGAAACTGTAAATACCACCAATAGGGATGTGGGGATAGAGAGTAAATGCTGATTAGTTTTGCAAAGGGCAGGGAGCTGGGGGCCGGTCTTGAGTACAGGGGTGGAGGTTGGTCATTTAGGGGTGCAGCCTGAGTCTGGGCATCGTCTTGTGAATCTGAGTGGGTGTGTAGAGAACCAGCTGGGGTCGGGGAAGCTGGGGAAGGAGTGCATCTTGTCCTAGAAGGGGTAGGTTAGCTGACCAGATCCCAGGAAGTAGCACGTCTTGTGCATGCGCCCGAGGAACAGCTCGAGTCCGATGATGGCATAAATAATAATGACGAAGAGCACGAGCAGAGCGATGTGCAGCAGCGGCACCAGTGCCTTCATGATGGAGTTTAGAACGATGTGCAGACCTGTGGGAAGCGGGGGTGGGGGGGTTTAGCTCCACCCCACCCCAGCCCAACCCCCCAGCGGAAGGAATTCCGCTTACTTGGGACTCCAGACACCAGCCTCAGTGGGCGCAGCACCCGGAACGCCCGCAATGCCTTCACATCGAAGCCCCCAGGCTTCCCCCCAGTATGCGGGGCATCGCCTGGCCGCCCTGGTCCCTGCTCCAGCAGCACGCTGAATAGCCTGATGGAGGAACACGGGACCAGGAAGTGGGGGTCACGTCTTGGACTCCCCTCCACCCATCCTTTCTGCTCAAAAAAGCACAAGCCTTTGTAACTAGAAAAGCAAATGGTTTTAAAATGTGTTAATATTCCTGATTCTGGCTTTTGATAAGGGCGCCTAAAAGCAGTAGCTTCCGCTAGCCTGGAATTCAGTGGGCTTGGAGGTAGGAAGCCAATCTAGCGGGTGGGTGGGGGGTGTCCCTCTTCCCGGAGTCACGCACCCGACCACGACGATGATAAAGTCGAGTAGGTTCCAGCCATTGCGGATGTAAGCGCTGGGGTGCAGCACCAGCCCATAGGCCACGATCTTGAGCACCGTTTCCACAGTGAAAATCACCAGAAATACATACTCCACTTGCTCCTGGGGTGGGTCCGGGGCGGGGAGATTTTTTGGGGGGCTTTGATAGGTAGGTGTGGGGCAGGGGTTGTGGGGTCGGGATGGAAGGTGGGGCTGTGTGGTGGGGCGGAGCAAGGTGTGCTTGGGAGGCGTTCGCGGTTCCTCTGCTGGCGCTGGGTTTGGCTGGGGACCTTTGGGGTCTCACCAGGTTGTGATTGGCAGTATTGGAGTCGTCCTCTGGGAAGGGGATGTAGACTCCGAGGGCCACGCAGTTGGCAAAGATGGTCAGCAGGATGAGGATGTCAAAGGGTCTCAGGTGGACACAGTCAAGGACCCAGACAGATTGGCACTTGAAATCGCAGGTTCCCTAGGGGCCCGCCCCACCCAGTGATGACCCTGACTTAGAGGTGGCTGGATCTGACATTATTAAAGCCTGCCCTGACCGAGGCCTTGTGTATGACCCTCCCCCCCCAACCATAATCATCTCCAACTCTTGCTTTGATCCAGTCCTTGATACTCAAAGTCCTGGTGATCTTTTCTGTTTTTCCCCTCTAATCCATTTCTTGGCCCTTGAACCCTGGCAGTCTCAGCTTTCCTCCATTCCAGCCCTGACCCAGTCCTTGACTTCTGGGACCTGGTCACCCTTATTCCTGAGTGCAGCCCCTAGCTTTTCAGGATACTTCCATTCCACAATGCTGATGCAGGACCGCCGAAGGGGATTGGCCAAGGTGAGGCAGAAAAGTGCCCTGGGTGACCGCTGGGCACTGGCCACTGCCACCATCTTGTGCTTACTGTGCTGAGTCTTTCGTCTTGGGGTCTCCAGGCCTGATGCCCCGCTATCACCGCCCACAGCTGGAGGCCCGGGGCACAGCCCCCACTGGGGCCCAGGTCCTGCTCCATTGGCTAGACTGGGCTCTGGGGTCGTGTCTGTGTGGAGAGACAGTCAGGAATTGGTAGAATGTTAGGGCAATCATAGCTACTTCCTGTCTGATCTCATCCCTCTCAATGGAAAGTACACAAAATGGGAGAGTTGGTGATACTCTCAGTAAGGATGGAGGTAAGAGTTAGTGTTGAGATTAATATTGGGGATGGAGTGAGAATTTATAGGGGAGAGAAGACAAGGGTACCTTTCTGAGTGATGCAGGATTTGACTGGGCATAGAGGTTAAACTGCCTTGTGATAGGTTTGAGTTTATAACTGGAGGCAAATCTAAGATTAAATTTGAGTGGTGGATGTTAAGCAGGTACCTATAGATGGAAGTGGAGTTTGTCTGAAATTTGGGGTCAGGACTGGGTATTTGAATGAGTTGGGATTAGAATTAGAATCAAGGTTAGGGCTTGAGTTTTGAGTGGGATTTGAGTTTTGCATTGGGCTTTTTCACCTAAGGCTACTTCCAATTCACAAGGCTTTGTTTCAGTGTCTGAGGGATAGTAGGTTGGCCTGGTTAAGATTCCAAATTTTTGAGAAAATAAGCTGTCTGAGCTTAAATCCTGGCTATACTTTTTGTTAGCTGTGTGTCACCTTGGGTGAATTTGCTAATCCCTCTAAGCCTCAATTTCCCTTTCTGTATAATGGGGATGATAATAAGGGTTCCTACATTATAAGGGTGTTGTGAGAATTAAGTGAGTTCAGTATTCAGAGGAATGCCTGGTATATAGTATTATTCTATTTTAACAGACAAAGAAATCAAGGGAAAGAGGTTAAATGACTTACTGAAGTGGCCGAATCAACAGTCAAACCCAGTTAGCCTGACCCTAGAGCCCAGTACTACTATCAGATGTGTTCTTGCTCCATATTTGCTTTGCCTTTTAAGAAAAGGTCTGTGATCTTTCTGGAAAATCACAGATGACAGTCACTAAGAACACTGGCACCTAGAGGTTGAAATTGAGGTTAGGTGACTTTTAGAGTCCATGGTAAGGTCTGTAACCCCCTCTAACTGGGGGTTGCCTTCTGGTTGGTAAGGTTTGAGGTTGGCTTTAGAGATAGAGTTGGGATGGACATGAGGATAGGGGGCAGGGTTGTGATTGAGGTTGGGTTTCACTTAGAAATTAAGTGTGGAGGGGTGGTGACTTTAGGATTGGCTGGGATGGGAGTAGGGTGATGTGATTTTGCCCCTCCAGAGGCTGTCCTGGGTTAGGGGCCAGTGGGCAGTGGATGGGTCAGAAGGGCAGAGTTGGAGCAGAGCCCAGGCTTGCTCCAAGGGTCTGTAGGGGTGGATGGCTGTTCTCACCTTTCCCGCCTTCAGATTCCGACATCCTTCTCTGGAGATTGAAGA
>PVKA01007842.1:42960-64460 GCA_004027165.1 Ctenomys sociabilis | reverse complement strand
CATACAAAAAACCCCACCCTACAACCTAATATATGTGTGATATCTTTGTGGCAAAAAGATAAAATATTAAAGGATATCTAAAATTAAAGAAATACATGTTTACTCCCTGAAATATTTGGTATTAAGATGACAATCAGTTCTTCCCAGAGCAACCTATAAACTTTATGCAATTCAACAAATATTTCAAAAGATTTTTGTCATGGAATTTGATAAAATGCTTCTGAAATGTGTGTCAGTGTACAAAGGTGCTAGGAAGGCCAAAATTCTTTGTTAAATAACAAGATTGGACAGTTTGCCTTTTTCTTATACCAAAGATTTTTATAAAACTACAATATTTAAGAACAGAATATAGTTCAAAATGGAGCTACATATGCAAACATCTGATTTCTGGCAAATATTGACACTACTGAGTAGTGGTTAATAGCTTTTTGCTGTGTCACTATTCTTTGGAGTGTAGAAATATGCAGAGCATATTAAAATGAAACACATTAAAAAAATAAAGTGAAACACTGAATGCATGAAGACTAGCAATTAACTTACATGGTGCTTTATTACTGCACTGTGTGTCAGACATATAGTACATCCTACTTTAAGTAATTGTGTTTTGATCTTAGGAAACAGATACTTTAGTCTTTTTAGAATAGTCTTTTTTTTGAGAGAGGGTCTCATTGTGTAGTTCAGGTTGCCCTTAAACTCACTATGTAGCCCAGTGTGGCCTTGAATTCTCACAGATCCTCCTGCCTCAGCCTCCCAAGTGCTGGGATTGCAGGTTCACACTATCTCACAGGGCTAATGGTTTTATCTTACACATGAGAAAAGGGAAGGAAGGAGTCCTTTGTGTTAAAGTTCCTACTCTTCACTTGTACACTTGTGTGTGTTACCAGGGACCAAATATAGGGCCTTTGATTTGAGCTACACCCCTAGCCCTTTTCTTATTAAAAAAAAACAAAACAACTCTTCTAGTTTTTATTTTGAGACAGAATCACTCTACATCATTAAATTTCCCAGGCTAAGCTGGATCTTGTGGTCCTCTTTATTTATTTATTTTTTTGTGGTCCTCTTTTTATCAGCCTCCGAGAGTGCTGGGTTAACACACTACTCTACTCGTACGCATTTATAGCCTAGATAATGAATGCCACTTTAAACAAAGCTCTTCTCTGTCGCGCAGCGTTCATCTCCTCTTCTCCCCGCCCATCTCAGTTTCCTTTCCTCTTGGTAGAGCCCAAGGAGCTGCAGAGGGAAGAACTACATCTCCCAGCATCCATTGCACACTCTAGCCTGTTCGCGTATATTCTCACCCGGCCTCGAAGCTTCCGGGGCAAGCTTGCTTGCTTTGGGAACTACGCTTCCCAATTCTCCCCTCCCTGTCTGTGACGATCTGTGCTCCAGGAGCGCGGAATAGGACTCCAACAGCTGCGCCCTACTTTTCTGTGTGCCATTCTGGACCCAACCCTCGGCCCAGATACGGCTTCACTATGGAGGAGGCAGATCGAATCCTTATCCATTCCTTGCGCCAGGCTGGCACGTAAGTACATAGCTCCTACTCATTCTCAGCTGCCCACATCCGGGACTCTAAGGCTGGGACACCACCCTTCCACACACACCTGGGAACCTTAGAACCTGGTGCCTTGACATGTAGGGCTCCTATTTCCAGGATCCACGCACACCCCTGACATCAGGGGCCTCCTGAGTCCCTTGATCCCTACATTTGGTAAACCCAAACTCCAGGATCCAAGAACCCTGAGACCTTATAACCTTGGAACCTCAAGACCCAGCACTGAGATTTGCAAATCTTGACATAAATACTCTAGGACTTTTATTTATGGAGATACCTGTATTCTGAGAATCAGAAAACTTAAAACCCCAGGGTCTTGACACTTGGAGACTCCCAAAGCACTGGGCCTGGAGGGCCAGGGATATAGTTCAGTGGCATAAGTGCCTGCTTGTCAAGTGTGAGGTCCTGAGTTTGATTCCCAGTACAAAAAAACAAAAAACAAACAAAAAACAGAACTCTGGGACTGGATATTTAAGAACTTTTAAACTTTAGTTTCCCAAGGACTTGGGACTTTTAAAATCCAGGACTCTAAAATCTTAGCGATACCAGTCAGCACTTGATCACTCAAACAAGAACTCTTCCAATGTAAGCACCCTAAAAGCCCAGGAAATGCCAACATTTTGAGTGCCTAAGTTTTGTATAATTTGAAACTAGAAGGTCTTGTTCAGGGATCTTGACACTCACTGAGTCTGACATTTGAAACTCAAAACCCCAGCCTCCCAACATGTATTCTTCTCCAAACTCTAGTATCTCAATATATAGGTGTCTCTGGCATACACAGAACATATTATCTGGGGGCCCAGAAATAGAGACCATGCTGCTAGCGCTCTTTCTTTCACTATCTCAAACCCCAGAGATATGAGATTTTTGTGAACTCAGGTTCTTTCCATCTACCATTTCACCCTGAAGGTCCTAGAACCTGAGGGTTTAGGTGTTTCTTTGCTTTCCTGATGGGAGCCACAGTCAGTAACACCTAGGATCTGTTTGAACCTGGACAACTCCCCAGGCCACCTGGGTTTTAGGGTTTCTAGAAGTTTGCATTGGGCATCTTGCTCTCTGTTTCTTAACTGCTTCCCTGATTGAGCCTGTCTCTCTCTTCAGGGCAGTCCCTCCAGAGGTGCAGACCCTACGAGCCTTTACCACTGAGCTGGTTGTGGAGGCCGTGGTCCGCTGCCTGCGTGTAATCAACCCTGCGGTGGGCTCTGGCCTTAGCCCTCTGCTGCCCATTGCCATGTCTGCCCGGTTCCGCCTGGCCATGAGCCTGGCTCAGGCCTGCATGGTGAGTGTCCCCCTCCCAGTACACATCATCTTCCTTCCTCCTTCACAGAGTAACTAACTACACTTCTTTGAAAACTGTTGACTTTCCTCTCTTACTTTTGTGGCTTAGCAAGGGTAATTGAGACTTTAGCTTCACCACTTGCTGACTGTGTTACCATAACCCTTTTGGGCCTCCTCTTTTTCTTTTCTTTTGAAACAAGTTATTATGTAGCTGAAGCTGACCTTGGGCTCATAATCCTTCCTCAGTTCCTTGAGTACTGGGATTACTTGACTTTGCTATACTTGGATATGGCCTCAGTTTTCTTATTTGTGCAATACATATTATAAAAGTAAAATTGTTAGAAGGATTAAATAAGTTGATCCAGTTTATAACAGTTGATTCAGTTGACCTTAGCTTCTGCATTTTAAATTTAGTATTAAAAAATACATACATGGGGTGGGGGAGATAGCTCAGTAGAATAAGTGCTTGCCTGGCAAGTGCAAGGGCCTGAGTTCAATCCCCAGTTCCACCAAACACGCACACACATACACACACACACACACACACTTACTAGTGCAGGAAAAGGCCCTGGTTGGGTCATGGTTACACTGAAACCAATCACTGTGCATGCTGATTGGCCCAGTTTCAATCATGTTTTCATTCTATAGGACACTGACTGGCTACTTTTTTGTGGCCCTGTGGCGCTGGGAAAGGGATGGTTATCTAGAGGAAAGTAGGCTGGTCAATTGAAACAGTCCCTTGTAGCAACTACTTGCAGCTTGCCTCTTACAAAAATTCTAAAATGTCTCTGTGATAGGTTAAGTAAAGCACTTTTCAAGTGTAGTATTCATCCTTTCCCATGTCCAGAGTTCTGTCCAGTTACTATATTCAAGAGCTATTCCTGGAATCCTAGCCCTTAGGCTGAGGCAGGAGGATTGTGAGTTTGAGTCCTACTCTATCTCAAAATAAAAAATAAGGGCTGGCGAGGTAGCTCAGCGGACTAAAACACCTGCTTAGGCAAACATAGGCCAGTGCCTGTTTAGGCAAGTTTAGACCAGAGCAGGGACCACAGCTGATCCCTGACACCACATGCCACACCAGCCCTGCCCTCAGGATGGGCTGACTGGCCAGAGTCTGGGAGTGGTGATGCATGCCTGTAATCCCAGGCCTTGGGAAGGCTGCAAACAGGAGGATCACTATGAGTCCGAGATGTATGTGTAGTGAGCCCTGTAACAACCAAATACATTAATATATATAGGCTCAAATTCTCAAAGATAAATGTGATCAATATGTATGACAAATATTTACTAAAAAAATTGGCTGGGGATAGAACTCAGTGGTAGAGCACCCTTGGGTTCAATATCCCAGTGTATGTATGTATATATATATATATATATATATATATATATATATATATATATATATGAAAGCTCTCAACCAGGCATGGTGGCTTATACCTATAGTTGCAGCTACTCAGGAGGCTGAAATGGACTGCAAGTTTGGGGTCAGCCTGGACAAATTAATGTGTCCCTGTCTCAAAAAAGGGAGGGGGCTGGAGAAGAGTGCTCCTTGGGTTCAGTCCCTAATATCACAAACAACAATAACGATAATAAAAACCCTTCCACTAATGCCATTCTTTGTGGCTCTTTGGTTCTGGGCCAATCTTTTAATCTTTGGTTTTATGTTTTTGCTTGTGTGAGGTAGGTATAAGAATTGTAACTATCTTGTAGGGCTGCTGTGTAAATTAAAAAACGAGTTAAGGTGCTGGAGGTATAGTTCAGTTTTAGAGCATGTGCTTTGCATGTGTGAGACCCTGGGTCCAATCCCTAGCACGTGCGCGCACGTGCACACACACACACAAACACACAGTAATTTTTTTTAGCGGAACTGGGGATTGAATTCAGCACACAGTAAATATTGAGTTAATATATAAATAGTTGGATATGTAAGTTTGTGTAAATGGCATTACTGTTAGTGGAGAGGCCTGACCTGGCTGTTTGCATTCCAGCATCCTGTGTCTGCATAGTCTCTTACAGCATGCCCCACAAGTACATGTGGCAGAGGGGTAGTAGGCCAACTCTAGCGAAAATTTCCCATTTAAGATGAAGGGGTTAGGGCAACTGGAGGTGTTGCATTTGGGCCATGTGTGTACAGTTGCTGTCTTTTACCAGCAGGCCTCTCAGCTCTGCTCATCCCTTGTTTGTCAGGTTTACCTAGCTGCCATGCTTCCCAGATCCTTCTGTCTGGGGGTTGTTGATAGCTTCATAAGGCAGGTAGTCTGTGGCCTGGCCTGGGGCTATGTCCTGGATCATGGTACTCTGAGGGGCAGTTATGTCTTCTTGGGCCCAAAGAGTGCCTGGTGGGAGGTGTCAAGGTGGTGGGCCAAGCTTTTCCTTGTTCTTGGGTCTCCTCTCAGTGCTGTTTGCTGTTTTGTGTGTGCCAACCTCGGCTCATAGTGACTGACCTTTAGTACACAGCAGAGAAACTGGCTTTTTCAGTGGTCAGGAGGTGCTTGTTCCTCAGTTTCCCAGCAACCGGCGGCATGGCCCTCCCTACCATAGCATTGCTGCTTTCTGCCCTGCTCCTGGTACCTATTTATGCATGTCAGACACCTCCATATTTTGGCATAGGCTACGGTACACTCCCCACTCTTGGAACAAGTTTCCATATCAGTCACAGTGCTTTGATTGTGGATGTCAGAGAAAACCAAATTAAAGTAGTTTAAAAGCCAGTGGTTTTTCACGCTTTTTGACTATGACTCTCCAAAATAAAGACAGCTCATACTCTGACCCAGAACACATGTACATTTATAATACCAATAGCTTTTGAGTGAGTACTCTGTTCCAGACACTATGGTTACACTGTAGTAACTCATTTAATTCTCACAACAACCTTCTAGGGAGGTTTTTTTTTCAGATGAAGAAAGTGTATCATTGATCGAGTGATTGGCCTGAGGTCACATAGTTGGTAAGAGGCAGAGCTTTGGTTTGAATCCAGGAAGTCTGCTTTCAGGGTCCACACAGCTCTACACCACCAGCAGCTCTGCTTGAGGAGGGTGTTCCTTCTCCCTGGGCCAGTTTTTCAGCCCCATCTGGTACCCTCAGAGCCATTTCATTCGGTACTATTGTGTTACTGGTCTTTTTAGCTCGGTTTGCTTGCTTGCTTGCTTGCTTGCTTGCTTCCTTCCTTCCTCCTTTCTTCCCTCCTCTCCCTTCCCTCCCTCCCTCCCTCCCACCCTTCCTCCTCTGTCTTTCCTTTTCCTTTCTTTTGCAGTGCTATGGATTGGACCCTGGGCTGCATACATGCTGGGCAAGAGCTCTACCACTGAGCCACACCCTGGCCCTGCCTACTTATTTTTAGGTACTTCTTGTATAATAGGTAGATTCACTGTTTTCCCATGATATGGGCTTCAAATAATTTTTCCCAACTTGTCATTATTTTGACTCTGATAATTATGTATTTCTTTTTCTTTCTGACAGTCTCATGCAACTCAGGCTGACCTTGAGCTCACTTTGTGGCCCAGGCTGGTCTCAAACTCACAGTGATCCTCCTACTTCAGCCTCCCAAATGCTGGGATTATAGGTGTGCACCACCATGCCTGGGCTTATTTTTCTTGAAATTGCTTATTTCTTTCCACTTGGCAGAAATCCTATCTTCCTTTTTGTGCCCTCTGGACTTTGAATTACAGCAAGACCAGAGTTTTAATGTCTGTTTTGGCTCTGGAGCATCAGCTGTAACAGCTCTGGGGCTTCATCTGGGGGCCTGGAGGCTTTGCAGAACTCTCATAGGAGAGTAGTCAGAGCCTCTGGGACAAATATAACAGGGGTCACTGGTGGGAGGAGCCAGTGACCTGAACAATAGATGGGTGATGAGATAGACATAGACGGGAGTTGGGGTCTCTGTAGCTGCTTAGAACTATGAGGTCCATCTGGAATGGTGGTAGCTGGTGAGAGTGGAACACATGGGACCTAGGTCCAGGGCTTTCGGTGGGAAGAGCTTCCTGCCTGTCAGGCTGCTGGGGCCATGTCCCAAAACCCGGCATTGCACCTGATTAATACCAATAACCTACAGGACCTGGGCTATCCGTTGGAGCTTGGCTATCAGAACTTCCTCTATCCCAGTGAGCCGGACCTCCGTGACTTGCTTCTTTTCCTGGCTGAGCGGCTGCCTACGGACACCTCTGAGGATGCAGATCAGCCTGCAGGTGTGGGGGCCTGGGGTGTAGGGGCAGGGGATGGAGTGTGTTCTTGGAGTGCAGGGACAGAGGTGATGTGAAGGTTGGAGGTTGGAGGTGGAAGTGTCTTCAGGAGAGCTATGTGGTAGGTTAGAGATTGGGGGAGCAACAGATGCGGGGCAGGTGGTGCAGAGGCTGAGCTGACTCTCTGACCCGCGCACCCTCCTTTCTTCCTCCAATTTGCCACAAGGGCTGCCTTGGTGTTCTCCAAATGCTGAGCATACTCAGGCCCTTTGTGTCTTTGGGCTGTTGATCTCTGGGTCTTCTCACACTCCCCTGCTTGGTTCCCTGGCTTGCTGCTTGTGAGTCACCTTAGGAGGGCTTCCTCAGGCTACCTAGAAAGCATTCCAGTCTCCTCTCAGACTTTTCCTGCACCATTTGACTGTTCTGGGTCAGAGTTAGGGTCTTGTTCATGAACTCTATCCTCCACTAGCTTGGTGTGTCTGTGAAGATGAGGACCTTTATCATTTTGTCCCCTGAGGTGGCTTACTCTTGTGTCTAACACAGTGACTGGTATCTTGTTTGTACCCAGTGTTTGTTGGATGACTGAATGTGAGAATGTTAGCTAGGTTGATCTGAATCTATGGATGAGGTGTCAGGAGCTATGGCTGGTTTATCATGGTGGGAACTTTTCCTCTTTTTTATTTTTATGTACTTAGTACACGGGTCTACAGGATCCCACTACACAGATCGGACTCATAGTGATCCTCCTGTTTTCAGCCTCGAAAGCACTGGGATTACAGGTGCACACTACCATGCCCAGTCTCAATTGCTGTCTCAATGCGCCCTGAGGATGGGGCTAGCACAGCATTCCCAGGATTGAACCCTGGTCCCTGCATCTGCCTAAGCAAGTGCTTTAATCATGGCAGGAACTTTTGGATTTGCAGCATTGTCACTTTATAAACCCTCCTGCCTTCATAGGTGACTTGGCTATTCTTCTCCGGGCCATTGGGAGCCAAATACGAGACCAGCTGGCCCTGCCCTGGGTCCCACCTCTCCTTCGCACTCCCAAGTTGCAGCATCTTCAGGTGGGATTTCTAGTTGCTGTCTGACTGTGGTTTTCCTTGCCCTGCCTGCCTTGTCCCATCCAATTGCTTAGGGTGTTTGCCCCTTTCCCCTGGTGACTCTGCTGTTCCTCTAGGGCTCGGCCCTCCCACAGCCTTTCCATGCCAGCAGGCTGGTCATGCCTGAGTTGAGGTCCAAAGGAGGTGAGCCCGTGCTTGGGGAGGCCCAGGGAGGAAGGGAGAGGTGCCAGTGGGAGGCCTGGCTGACTATCTCTGCCTCTAGAGCCTCGGGAGTTCCAGGCGAGTCCCCTGCTGCTGCCAGTCCCCATGCAGGTGCCAAGGCCTGCTGGGCGAGCAGCCTCCCTCCTTGAAAACCATGCCATCCAGCTGTGCCAGCCCACGAGCCGGGATCGCCCTGGGGATGAGGACTGGTCCCGCAGGGCACCCCGCCTTCCTGCCCAGGTACAGCCAGATGCTGGCTCCCAGGATCCTTCTCCCTGGGAGCCAGCATCCCTGACAGTGTCCTTCTTGGCCCCTTGCCCTTCTGCTCCCTGCTTGGTCCTCTCAGTGCTTCCTCTCTGTGTGCATCTCCCCACCCCCACTGAAAGAACACCATGGTCAGGGAAACTGAGCCAGGGACAGTTCAGTGTCCCTTCTTAAAGCCTCGCCTCCTGTTCTGAAAAATGGGGCAGTGGCAGGGTTTTGCATCCCTGACACTCAGAGAAGTCACAGTTGTTTTCCTTCCCCTCTGCCTTTCTCACCTTTTTCTTGTCTCTGAGCCACTCCTCCTCTCTCTCCGCATTTGTCACAGTGCTTGTTTACTGGTTCGGTCACTGCCTTTCTCACTCTTTGGCATTGCTGTTCCTTTGTCACCCTTTCTGTTTCCTCATTTCTGTGCTGTTTCTGTCTGCCTCCCCTCTGTGTCTGTCCCTTCTTGCCCTTTGTCTACCTGTTTATTCTTTCCTCCCATGTCCACTTTGTTTGACCTTTACCATGTGTCCACCTCTTTTATTTATCCCTTATTTTCATGTCTACTTATTTATCTGTCCCCTCTCCCCATCTCCCCCTATCACCTTTATGTCTGTCCTCCTCACCCTCTGTCTACCTCTGTAACTGTCTCTATCTGACCCTACCTCCCTGGATGCCATTTTTTCTTCCCTTTTTGAGTCAGGGTCTCACTATACAGTTCAGGCTGACCTTGAGTTCACTCTGTAGCCCAGGCTGCCTCAGATTCCTCAGTGCGGGGATTACAGTCGTACACCAAACCTGGCCTTGGCTGGCATTATTATCCATGTCCTTTTTAAAGTTACAGGAATTTTCAAACATAAGAGTAGAGAAAATAGTCTAAATGAGTTGTGTTTAACACCTTCCAGTCTTTCTTCCTCTGTTGTCCCTCAACTATTTTCTCTATTATTTAAAGCAAGTTGAACATGGTAACATTACTACAATCCCAGCACTCTATGAGGCTGAAGCAGGAGGATTGTAGGTTTGAGCCTAGCCTGGGCTTCTTCATAACTCATTGAGACCCTGTCTCAAAATAAATGATAGGTAAAGGCTGGTGGAAGTGTAGTTCAGTGTAAAGGCCTTGGGTTCAAGTCCTAGTATTACACACACACACACACACACACACACACATACACAGCAAATCCCACCCCTAGCCAGGGGTGTGGCTCAGTGGTCAACACTTGTCTAGTATGTTCTAGGCTCTGGGTTCCATCCCAAGCACCAAAACTAGAAAATCCTAGTTATCACTTCAACTCTTAACTACTTAAGTAAGACTCTATCTCTTCACTTTTAGTCACACTTAATTTTTAATGTAACCACAATGTTATTTTATACCTAGCAAAATTAACAGTGATCTCTTCATGCCATCTGATTCTTTTTTTTTTTCTTTTTTGGCAGAACTGGGGATTGAACTCAGGCTGTTGTGCTTGCCAGGCAAGCGCTTATTCTACTGAGCCATCTCCCTGGCCCCTAATACTAAGTTTATAATCAGTTTTCCCCAGTTGTCTTGAAACACTCTATTCTTATCTCTCTCTCATGTTTCCTTTCCCTTTCTCTGTCCCTTCCTTGGTCCCTTCCTCCCTCCCTCTGACTCTTCTTTGGCTGGCATCTTTGGTTCTCTGTCTGTTCTGTCCTACATATCCTTTCTATGTCCTTCTAACTTGAGGACTCGAGGCTTCTTCCCCATCCATTCTTCTCCAGGTTGGGAGACAGTAGGTGGAGAACAGTGTAGCTGTGAGCAAGAAGCACCCTCCTGTCCTTAGGCAGCACCCAGGCTGGTGGGGCAGGGAAGTGGGACAGGCAGGCCTCAGTGGAAAGATTGGAGGGTGGGTGGGACTTTTCAAGTGTCCTCAGATTGAGGCAGTTCCTTGGTCAGCAGGAATCTCCACTCTCCTTTTTCCTTGCCTGCTCTTTCTAGGATGATCCCCGGGCTCCACGACAGCGGTTGCAGAAGCAGCTGGCTGAGCACTTGCACCAGATCTGGGGTCCAGTGGGGGCTTCTACGCAATCCCGAGACCTGGGAGAGCTGCTGCAGGCCTGGGGTGCTGGGGCCAGGACCAGTGCTCCCAAAGGCTCCCGCTTCACACATTCAGAGAAGTTCACCTTCCAGCTGGTGGGTAGGCCTGAGCAGATGTGGGATGCTGATAGGGTGTGGCAGGCTCTGGGGTTGCTTTATGTATAAATGCTATTTTTTTTCTATAAGGTTCCTATGTACCTGCTGGGGAGATTCACTCTCCACTGGGGAGGGTCCAGAGGATTTCCCTAGCTCAGTGATGGTGAACCTTTTAGAGCTTGCTGTAGCACGCATGCCATAGGTTTGCCACCATTGCCTAGTTTCTTTGGACTTCAATGGAGAAGGGGCAGATTGTGGGAATGATGTCAGGGGGCAGGGTGTTCTTGGTACACTCCACCTTTCCTAAGTTTCTCTTAGGTATAGCTTCTCTTTGAATGCTTCCCAATGGTGGCCTATTTTTCTCATGGGCATTTGGAGAAGCTGTGTCAAGCTGAGGGAGGGCTCTTGGGGGGGGGTAAACACTCTGATCTGATGTTGTAGATTGTGCCTCTAATGCTCCTGTGGTCATAGTTTGACAGCTGTGTGGGTATGGATATGGCATTGGGGGGTTGCTCTGGGGTGCCTGCCATAATAGACAGGTCTTCCTTGACATCTATGTTGTTCTTTGTCATGCTTCTAGGAGCCCCAGGCTCAGGCAACTCAGGTTACAAATGTGCCAGTTACTTCTCGGCATCCTGAACAGGTGAGCAAAACAGTGGAGGGGACAGACCTGGGCCCTTTCCTGTCTGCTGGGCTGACACTTCCACCCCAGCTGGTGTGTGCCTTCTAGGACATGCGTGCAGCTCAGGAACAGGAGCTTGAGTCCCTTTGGGAGCAGCTGGAGGGCGTGAACCATAGCATGGAGGAAGTTGAAGCTGATATGAAGACACTGGGAATCAACCTTGTGCAGGTGAGAGGCTGGGTCAGAAATAGGGCCTTAAGCAGGATGAGAGGTCAGCAGATGTCAGCAGGCTTTGTGTGTGTGGGATGGGGACCTCTGGGGCTCCTGGGAGTTCAGGAGAATTGGTGTGGGTAAAAGGGGATGTGAGGCACGGGTTTTGGTGGGCCTGAAGGAGACTGTGGTGGGAAGCTACAAAGGTGTATGGGCATTGGTGGGCCTGTGTGGGCAGGTGCTGGTCAGTTTCTCAGGGCTTCGGGGAATCATTACATCGCTGGAGGGTGAGAAGGCCTGGAGTGGCCAGAGGGCCATCTTGTCATATATGAGGTCATGGGCTGGGCCAGGGTTGCTTTGGTTTACTGGGGCTGGGGGCCATCATATGTGACAGGTAGAGTCTGAATGTCGTCAGAGTGAGCTGAGCACAGCAGAGCGGGAGCAGGCCCTGCGTCTGAAGAGCCGTGCAGTGGAGCTGTTGCCTGATGGGGCTGCCAACCTTGCCAAACTGCAGGTGGGCTGGGGCTGAAGCTGCAGCTGGGCCAGAGGGGTAGAGTTGCATGGGTCCAGCCTGTGTGACATGTGCCACCTCACAGCTTGTGGTGGAGAGCAGTGCCCAGCGTGTCATCCACCTGGCAGGCCAGTGGGAAAAGCACCGGGTCCCACTTCTTGCTGAGTACCGCCACCTCCGGAAGCTTCAGGACTGCAGGGAGGTAAGTGACGGGGTCCTGTTATGGGTGGAATTAGTTTGGCACCTCCTTAGGGGAAAGTCCCTGAGTTCTGCTCACTGCCTCTCACCATGGGCTCCTGGCAGCTGGAATCTTCTCGACGGCTAGCAGAAATCCAGGAGCTGCACCAGAGTGTTCGGGCAGCTGCTGAAGAAGCCCGCAGGAAGGAGGAGGTCTACAAGCAGCTGGTAAGACCCATGTGGGTCCCCAGGTGGCAGGTGGGGTGGAAGGGGGCTGGTTCTAGAAAAGTGCCTTTTGTGAACCTGCTGCCTAGGTATCAGAGCTGGAGACGCTACCAAGAGATGTGTCCCGACTGGCCTACACCCAGCGCATCCTGGAGATTGTGGGGAATATCCGGAAGCAGAAGGAAGAGATTACTAAGGTGTGTATGCCCTGGATGGCAGGTCCTATTGGCAGATAGGTGTGGGGTGGTCACGTGGGATCCCTATGACTTCTGATAGGTAGAGTTTTCCAGGCATGCCATGACACAGAACAGTCACACAGTCTACCCGAGTCATCCCTGATGAAGTGACACATGAGTCAGCCACAGGATGCTATAGTTTGATCCCCAGATCCTCAAGCCTTACCATACCTGTCCTGAAGGCATCCTGAGCCAGCCAAAGCAAAACATACTTATGAAGTGACACATGCCCTGAGTGCACCTACATGTGCTCAATTACCCTCACAAGGCTGGTCACCCTGCCCCAGACTCGGGCTCATAGCCTCATTGGTGTTTGCTAGATCTTGTCTGACACAAAGGAGCTTCAGAAGGAGATCAACTCTCTCTCTGGGAAGCTGGATCGGACATTTGCAGTGACTGATGAGCTTGTGTTCAAGGTGCGGGGAAGGCCAGCCCATGTGCAGGTTGGGCTAGGTCACTCTGTGAGTCTTAGAACACACTGATGCTGGGGCCTGGCTCTGCTCTGAGTGGGTGGGAGAGGGTAGCCCTGTGGTGGCATGGAGGTAGCGGTGGGGGGAAAGGGGGCTTTCTGGCACTATTTTTAAGGTTCCCTCTGCCTGGTCAGGATGCTAAGAAGGATGATGCTGTTCGAAAGGCTTACAAGTACCTAGCTGCCCTGCATGAGGTGAGAAGGGCAGTGCCTGGGACCTGGGTGGAGGTGCTGGCTTTGGTATAAATCTTGTGTCTGCTGTCCCCAGAACTGCAGCCAGCTCATCCAGACCATTGAGGACACAGGCACTATAATGCGGGAGGTTCGAGACCTTGAGGAGCAGGTAAGACTTGGGGGTTAAAACTTGGGAGGGGGCAGGCCAGGAGGCCACCTCCTTGCTTTATGCTGAGTGGCTGTGGGATTGGACAGAGTCTATGGCTAGAGGCTTAACCCCACTCTTAGTGTCTGTGCCTGGGGCTAGCTCAGCGGTCTAACCCAAGACTGGGCTTTGGCCTTGAGGGTCCTCATGCCTGCCTGTTAGAACTTTGGGTGTCTTAGGTGGAGGGAATGATACATGCCAAGACCTGGCAGTGGAAGGAGCAGCCTGTCATTGCAGGGGTGGGAGGGGCCCAGGTGGCTGCCCTGGAAGGGGTGCTGAGCTGAGGGAATGTGCATCATGTTGCTTTAGATCGAGACGGAGATGAGCAAGAAGACGCTCAGCAACCTGGAGAAGATCTGTGAGGACTACAGAGCCCTCCGCCAGGAGAATGCTGGCCTCTTGGGCCGGGTTCGGGAGGCCTGAGGAGTCCCCGCTGGAGGCCCCTCTAGCCACAGGCAGGGATTTGGGGTAATGGAGAGAGCACATGTGCTAGCTGTTGTGTTGGCCGTCCAGTTCCTCCTATTGAGGCCTGAGTCCCAACGCCTCCCCTCCTGACCCCAAGCCCAATGTTGGGTGATAGCCCAGCATGTAGAAGTGGCTGTAGTTTATTGGAGAGGGCACTGGGGGCTGAGGGCCTTCGATCCCAATAAAGGAGGGCTCTTCTGCAGTCTAGCTGAGGTATGGCTCGGCTTGGGAGGGAGTGAGTGGCTGCTAGGTGAGACAGCCAGCACCTTTTGGTGAGTCATTGTGTCTTCATGGGATGCAGGAAACACACGGGAGATCTGTGAGTGTGTATGTATGTATGTATGTATACAGGTGTGAGACATGCAGACAAGTCCTAACAGGCTGTGACTAAGTACTTATGTTGGGAGGTACACAAGACCCTGTGTGACTGGGTAAGTCTCTGGCTTTCTGTAACCTGTGGTCCTGAAGGTACTCATGCTACATCTGCAGGGGCCTGGGCACACCCCTGCATGGCTTTGCAACTGTCAGCCCAGAGGCCGGCTGTGGCTTCGTGCTTCTGGGTATGTGAAATGACAGGAGTGTGCGCACATGTGACTTTATGTGACTACATAGCATTGAGGACATTTGAATATACCAAGGCAAGCTCTTCATATATTAGGGTTTGTGTCTAGGAGATGTGTATGTGTGTATATGAGACTTCCACTCCGAGGTCATCAGTGAGGGGGCTGAGGCAGCTGTGTGTGTGGCTGGGTTTGAGAGGCCATCTTAGGGAGCTGTGGTGGAGGTGGGGGCTTGGCTGGGACTGGAGCCCCTTTGAACAGCCTTAGGGCAGAGGATAAGATCCAGGAGGGCAGCTAAGCTGGGGAGCAGGAGCTGTGGCACGGGAGACAGTGGATAACTCATTCTCAGACACTGTGGCCATATCCAGGGCCTGTCAGCCCTGCCCCCACCACCTCTGCCCCAATTTTGACCCTTTCCATCCTTCTTTCTTTCTTTGGCTTTGAGGTCAAGGGCCTGGCATTGGGTAGGAGCACCTGCTGGGCCTCTGGTTTCTTTTCTTGCGGAACTCAAATTCATCCACGGTCCACACAGCCCCCTTCTCACTCTCCACCCGCACGAAGCACTTGTGCAGGCTCAGGTTGTGGCGGATGGCATTCTGTGGAAGGATGACCAGCTGGGCCAGGGCAGAGGTAGGCAAAGTCCACTGAGCCCAGCATCCCCAACCCACACCAACCTCCTGACCCTGCTCTGTCTTGGAGACCAGCCCTATTCTGCCTGCTCCTGAGCTGCATTGGCACTTCAGGCCATCCAGCCACTGCCACCTCCAGAGCTACTCACCTTCCAGGTGGCAGGGTGGTTTCTGAAATAGGCAAACATGCGTGTGAACCAGCGGTAGATTTCATTGAGTGTCCGCTGCTTCTCAGGAGCCTCCAGGATGGCCTAGAGCAGTGATGATGGACCTTTTAGAGTTTTTTTTTTTTTTTTTTTTTTTTTTTTTTTTTTGAGACAGAGTCTCACTATATAGTTCAGGCTGGTCTTGAACTCACTAGGGAGCCAAAGCTGGCCTTGAACTCAAGGCAATCCTCCTGCCTCAGTCTTCTGAGCACTGGGAGTATAGGCATGCACCACCACACTCAGTTTATAGCTTTCAGTGCTACAAACAGCCTGCTATAGTACATTCCATAAGCTTAGCACCACTGGCTTAGAGGCTCTGGTAGGTTAAGAAGAGTGCCCTCAAAGTCAGGATTAGGAGGGGCAGTAGTCTATCCTGAGCTATCTTTTCTGGGGATAGGATTGGGATAGGGTGAAGAATTGGGGACAGGGTTAGATGTAGGATGAAGCTTGGGGTCAGAGATGGGATAACAGGAGGGTGAGCATCTGGGAAGTGGTGAATTTAGACTCAAAATTTAGCTCACACTGGCTAGTGGTTTAGGTTTAGGTTCAGGAAAGGTCTGGGGTGAAGCCAGCAGGAGGGCTCATATCTGAAGCATGGCTTAGGCTTCTCAGGACTTTGTTAATGGAGGAGCCCTCATGAGGGTACTGATTGAGAGATAGGTGCTGTTGCTGCTTTCTCATCTCCTTGAGCCGGAACTGCAATACTTACCCAGCGGATGAGGGTGGCATAGGTGAAAGGGGGCCGCATGTTGTGAAACTTGAAGTAGTCCATGTTGTGGAAGAACTCTGGCAATGAGTGGGGACAAGTCAGGCCCCACCCAGGACTTCACTTTGTCCTACCCTCCCCTACAGTGTGAATCCAAACACCTGGAATCCCATCCCCAACTCATGACATTGCACCCTCACACTGGGACTGTTTGCTGAGCCCCAGAGTTGTGTCAGTTTCTCCTTGTATCACCCTTGCCAAAGTGGTTCTCCCAGAGATTGAAGGGAAATCATTTGTATGACAGAAGCATGTGAGTGACAAATTGGCAGGGCTAGGATGATACTCAAGGGCTCTGATCCCTGTTAGACTCACAGCCCAAGTGTGGTCGATAGCATGGGATTGGTGAGCCCAGGTGACTCCAACCCAGTTTTCCTTGGTGGCGGGGTGAGGAAAGAAGGATCCTTAGGAATGACTTAGCTAGGTTACCCCCTCTGCTGATGGCTACATGGGACATCAAAAGCCCAAAGCAGGGAGACATGGTTCCTGTCTTCAAGGGAGATAGGGCTAGGGCTAGATATTGGTGGTCATAATAGGCTTTTGGGTTATAGAAATCCAGAAAGGAAGCTTTTGCAAGCAGGTGGATTTTCCTGAAGTCTGTACTGGAGGGGGATGCACTAAGCTCCTTCACAACCACCCCCTAACTGCCATATCATTGGTGACTACAATCTTGGGATTAGAAGCTTAGGATCAGCTGGTATGGCATGGAACACTCTCACCTGAGAAGGTGCCATTTCCATGGCTGCCCCAGAGATGTCTCCGCACAGCACACAGGCTATCAGAGGCCTCCTGGGGGCTGGGCCACCCTGGGCCACCATTGCTGTGGGTGCCAGCAGCAGCTACAATGCAGCAGGACCCCTTGTCAGATGATGCCTGGGGAAGGCAGGAGGGGCTGGTGATCTAAAGGCTTAAGCTTTATCACTTTGACACCATTATTTTTATTTATATTTGAAGAACCTGGGTCTTGTTATACTATCCAGCTTGCCTTGAATTCTTGGGCTCAAACAGTCCTGTCTCAGCTGGGACTACAAGTGGGACAACCCTGTACCTGGATAAGTCAGGGTCTTTAAGAGCAAGGATATCTTTACCTTTTGAATTCTAGTCTGATGAGGAATCACTCTCATTGAGCAGCATGAGCTGTATTTGTTAGTATGCAGCCATGTGCACTCTGTGCAGCCAAAGACTGCGGCCACAAGCTGGTGCTGAATTAGGCTCCTCTAGTACCCTGCTATGACTTTGGGATGGGAGAGTCAACTAAACCCTTCTGGCCTCAGTTTTCATTTGTGAGTTGAGTGATAGTGGTAGCTACCTTCTAGCAGTCTCATGAAGTTTGAATAAGTTAACACCAGCAGAGTACTGAGACTGTGCCTGGCACCCAGAGCAGGCTTCATGAGCGTGGGACCTGTGTGATAATAAAGGACCCTATGCTTTGGTGCTCTGGGGTTGCAATCCTAAATCTGGACCCGAGGCCCTGCAGTCACAAAGCTAGTGTTATGGAGGTACACAGTCTGCCTTCCTAGGCATTAGGCTATGTGCTGTGGCTATGAAACTTTAGGAGCACAATATTCCAGGACTGTAGAATCAGAAGGTTTGTAGGTGGAGTGTAATACCTCCCTCCTAGCTTAGGTGAGTGTAATACCTCCCTCCATGCCCCCCAGCAGTCTAGGTCTTTCCCCAAAGGTCCCAGGTGGCTCACCACTGCTGAAGTCTTGGTTAGTGCCATTTTCCCTGCAAGGTGGGCCTGCATAGCACTCAGTTTCTCTTTTTCCAGGACCAGCTGTGGGGATGGGCACAAAAGTGAGGCTTTGAATAGGCTTTTCTCTACCATATGGTTGCCCAGGCTGTGGCTGTTCCTGTGAGCACCCTTCCCTCTCCCTCCCAGTATGCAGCTCTCATCAAAGGTTTCCTTGGCACAGGGTGGGCGTGAAGCTTGCATGGCACCCCCACCCCATCTGCCCCTGCAGGCCTTACCTGCTGCTCCAGAGATTGCACTACCTCTCGCTGTAGAAGACACTGTGCCCTGCCCTTCTCATCTGGGAGGTGATCCACCTGGCAGTGCCTGGGTAGGAGAAGCTTCTATACAGCTGGTCATGGTGGACTGGCCTCCTGGCTTTGTGTTTTGCTTGGTGATAGCCCACACTCTTGGGGTGGTCTCCTTAGTCTTAGCTCTCTTTCTCTGACCCTCAGGCTCTCCCTTACATCTGTCTCTTCCTGCACATGTTCCCTCAGCATCTTTTGCTGCTGGGCCTGATCTCACCCCTTGAGCCTGGCCAGGTGTTGGAGAGGATGCTGGAGGTGTGGTGGGTGAGAGTAAGCCAGACTGATGAGGGCAGAAATGGCATTCTAGATGTAGGAGAAAGCTGGTGCAAAGGCCTGGCAGGGCAGAGGGCAGGGTATGCGGAATTGCTAACGGTATGGTTAGATAGAAAAGTGTGTGTTCAAGTGGGGCTGAGAAGAGGCAGTATCTAGAGGAGCTGGGGTTTGGGTATCCGTGGCATGGTGTGCTGGAATGAGGGGTAGCAGGACAAAAGGGCTAGAATGTGCATTTGGAAGCCTGGTTGCCTAGGTGTAAATCTCAGCTGTGTAACTTAGGAACTGATCAAGACACCTTCTTTGGGCTCAGTTCTCTTATGTAAAATGGAAGTAATATCAGTGTAAAGCGTTACTATTGTGCTCTATTATACACACAAGGAAACTGAGGCCAAGAACAGCTAAGTATCTTGGCCAAGGTCATGCAGCTGGACTGTGATGAAGTTGGGATGAAACCTAAAGCTCAGCCATTATTATCTCTCATATTGCTATCAGGAGGAGACCTGAGTTGAGATCTATAGCATAGATCTCTCTTTACAAAACAGGATCCTGAGCTGGGTGGACCCAGGCCACTCACTTGAGGAAGTCCTCTGGCTCCTTGAAGACCTTCTCACAGCCAGGCCACTTGCAGACACCATTTGCCAGCAGAGGAAAGGAGCCCTGGGGCATGGCTGAAAGGGTGCTGGGGAAGAGACAGTGTCAGGGGCAGGGACAGGAGGGCAAGAGGGTCCTTTCCAGACCTGCCTACTCACCTTTCCTTCCTGGGGGCACTGGGGCTTGGGAAGGTGCAGAGCAGCGCTGGCTCTCTGGATAGCCACTCCAGGCTGGCCACGTTGATTCCTGCAGGCAGGGATGGCATGTGCTACAGCTTGGCCCACTAGTCTCTTCCCTCTCTTGACCTTGGCATTCTGACTCCCAGGGAACTCTGCTGTTCCTTCCATCCAAAACTGGCAGTGCAGCTCAAATACAGACCCTGGCAAGTGCTGACATTTTGGCTAACTGCAAAGATCTGTGGTTCCATGCTTTTGACATTCTGCCTTTAGGATTCTGAACTTGACATTTTTGGGAGGCTGGAGTTGCCATGACTGAGAACTGAGCCCTTGGACCTCCATAGGCTGCAGTTCACAACGGTCTACACTGCGCATGGGACTTGAGGACTCTGGGGTTTCTGTGATGCCACAGAATATGGGCTAAAGTGTTACCAGGTGGTAGTACAGGTCGGGCCTTGAAGGAAAACACCCCAGTGGCAGCAGAGGGTGGCGGGAGGCTGATCATGGCTGGGTTGTCCAGTGGGCGCACTTGTAGCACAGACGTCTGGGCATGGGCATCCACTGTGGAGAGCTGCAGACACATATGGGGCATGGTGTAGTCTGGCTTGGGGCCTCTTGTCCACTTGCCCCTCCCCCCAGCCTGTTCAACATTCATACCTGGTGCATAAAATGTGGCCTGTCCTGCAGAAGTGCCTGCAGGTGTGGTGAGGATCCCAGCCGTGCCCCAGAGGGTGTCACCATGACTAGGGGCACTGTGGGTAGCTGGAGGAAGAAGGCAGGTCTGAGATGCCATCTTCATCTTACTGTTCTATGCTTCATTCAGATGCTCCTCACCTCAGCCCACTATGGGAGGTAGTATGATCATCTCCATTGTACATGTGTGGAAACCGAGGCCAGCGGAGACTGAATGGCCTTGTTGAGATCACAGAGCTCATGACTGGTAGAACTGACTTCAACCCTGGCACCTCACCTCCCAGGGCCCCAGCTATCTCTCTCTCTCTCTCTCTCTTTTTTTTTTTTTTGTCTTTTTGAGACAGGATCTCACTATGCAGTTCAGGCTGGCCTTAAGCTCACGTTGTAGCTCAGGCTGGTCTCCAACTCACAACAATCCTCCTGCCTCAGCCTCCCGAATGCTGGGATTACAGGCATGCGCCACCATGCCCGGCTCCCAGCTATCTCTTGTCCCATGGGTATGACACATGGCCGTGCCCATAAAACTAGGAAAAGGTCTCCTTTTCTCCGCAGACAAGAACTGGGAGGTTGGGGAAAGACTCAGATCTCTGAAGCTTGGAAAGTGGGGACTTTCTTGGCCCTGTAACATCTGCATAAGTCACAGACTTGCCTGGGACCCAAAAACCACTTCCTGTGCCCCAGCGAGTCTCCCCTCCTACCCTGTACCACACTAAAGGTCGACACCTGTAGGCCCAGGTACTCTACCCTGCCCGTCCCATTCTGTGCCCAGAACCTCACCTGAAGCTGTGCTGGTGGTAGGGGGTTCAAAGAGGAGGAGGCAGCATGAGTCCCACTGTGGGGATCTCGGGGCTGGAATGTTCCTCCTGGGCTCCTGGGTGCCAGAAACTCTGAGGCCTTGGGTGTAGCCCTCCAGCTGGGTGAGGCTCCTGGGGATGGGCCGAGGGGCAAGGAAGGGGCCAAGGTCTTGGCTGGTCTGGGGTTGGGCATCAGGTGCTTGTCCAAGGGCAGGCTATAGGGACACAGGGAGGAGTTATGCATGTGCTATAGGTGCTGTGAGCTATTCCATCACCTGAGGCACATGGACAACATATGGTGAGAGCAGGTGTTAGTCAGGGCATGTCCTGGAGGGTCTCATCACTGTACACTGTACTTCATCTCTGCTCACATGCACAGGTACACAGCAGGATCAGGAACACGGGCAGGTGTGTATCCATGTCTCCCACAGGCCTGGGCTCAGCTCAGCATCCACCTTGCCTGCATGTGCCAGCATGGCCCTCACCATCGCCATGGGCAACTGCTTTGTGTGTGTGTGGGTTTTTTTTTTTTTTTTTTTTTTTTGTCAGAACTGGGGATTGAACTCAGGTCCTTGTGCTTGCCAGGGAATGCTTTGTGGGGTTTAAGCCAGGGTAGGTCCCAGTCTTTTCCCCACTATCTGAGTTCAGTCTGAAGCCCCAGCCTCCCAGTATCCCTTGGACCCTGCATGGGCCACACAGTCTTTGCTGATTTTATTGGCGCTGGTCTTCAGCTGTTTTTTTTTTTTTTTTTTTTGTCTTTTTGAGACAGGGTCTCACTATGCAGTTCAGGCTGGCCTTAAGCTCACTTTGTAG
>PVKA01007842.1:0-42860 GCA_004027165.1 Ctenomys sociabilis | reverse complement strand
CAAGTGACAACAGCAGCAGGGGAGCTGGAGACAAGTGGCTGGATTTTGAGTCTTATTTTGAAGATGACACTGGAAATTGTTGACATCTTGGATGTAGGAGGTGAAAGGGATGACCAAGGTGACCTCTGGGTTTAGTTTGAGTATCTAGACCACAGCTGACATTACCAATGATGGGGGACAGGAGAGCAGGGCTTACAGTCCATAGGTGTGGATGGATATGAAGAGTCTGGAATTAGACACATTGGTGGACAGGCCAATTTTGGGCAGCTGAATAGAGTGTGGAGCTTAGGGAAAGGGCAGGGAATGATTAGCTCTATTCTTGTCCTGCACAGAGTGGGTACAGGACATGAATACATGCTGGCATGGCAAGTGCTAGAGGGACAGGCTTTCTTGAACCTGTGAGACCTCAGTTCAGCTCCCATCTGAGTCTTTAGACTTTCCTCCAAGCCTTGGCTCACACTGTTCATTGTGCCTGGAATGCCTGTACCTCCTCTTCTTGCTAGGCTTCTGTTCCTCAAAGCCCTCATTATGGCTTTAGTCCCTTGTGCTCAGCGCTAACACTTTAACCTCCCCAAAGTGCATGGGCTCAGTTTCTTAGGGTCCTTTGATTTCAGTCAGCAAGCAAGCCAGAACTGGAAGACTGCCCAGTCCAACTTACGTGTTTCTGAAGGAGGCACCCAGGTGCAGAGTTCCCTGGATCCATGGCAACTTGCACCTCCACTTTCTCTAGGAAATGTGTGTGCCTGTGTGAATTTTGTTTCTTGCCCTGGTGTGTGTGTGTGTGTGTGTGTGTGTGTGTGACTTCCCATGCCACTACATGGTGTAGCACTAGGGTTGGGCACACAGCTGCTGAAAGCAGCCTGGAGGAGGAGGGCTGGGGAGTCAGTTATTGTTTTCCTTGCTATCACCTCATGGCGGTTGTCACAGCTGTGGTGCTGACGAAGATGGTTGTGACAAGCCGCCATTTCCCAGGAGCTAGAGCTTTAGTGTGAGAAGCAGGAGTCCGCGGCCCATGGAGGCTTAGAATTAGGGCCAGGGAGAGCAGTGCTAAGATGAGGGGGTGAGCAAACGGATGAGTGAAGGCAAGGATATGATGCTTCTACAAGCCAGAGAAGAGTAAAGATGGCTAGCAAACCAGCAGAAGCTAGAGCCACAGAATGGAAGATGTTCTCTCACAACCCATAGAAACAACTAGCCCTGCTGACATTTTTTCCTAGTACTGTGGATGAAACCCAAGGCCTTCACACTGAGCTAAATCCCTGGCCATTTTCTTTTTTTTTTTTGGCAGAACCGGGGATTGAACTCAGGCCCTTGCACTTGCCAGGCAAGCACTTATTCTACTGAGCTGTCTCCCCAGCCCCTGGCCCTTTTTATTTTGACACAAGGTCTCTATGTTGCTATTTTACCCAAGTAAGGCTCCAAGTTGTAATCCTCCAGCCTCTGCCTCCCAGCCATGTTGACATTTTGATTTTGGACTTTGAGCCTCTAGAACTTGGTATAAATTTTTGTTATTTAAGTACCTACTACTCTCCAGGTTGTGATACTTTGTTATAGCAGTCCGAGCAAAGAAATAACCATTTTGGTGAGTGAGTGATGTTTTCTACCCCTTGGTCCTGGCCCACATAGCTGGTTCATGGTCACTTCTGGAGCTGCCTGAACACTTGGCCACAGTTTGTAAGAGATGCCCTTCCTACATACGTCTCTCAGGAAGGGGACCTGTTTATGGGCCTAGCTGGTAATGGATGACCTGGGGGGCCGGGCTGGCCAGCTGGCTTCCTGCACTGTCTGTTGGGGCATCCCTTTCTGACTAGGTTTCTCAGAAGCTGCATGGAGGATGTTTCTGGGACATAGATTGTGTTGTCCTATCGGGGTCTGCATCTGTGCCCTGTTGTCACAGCACCCAACTTCCCCAGATATTTCCGCCATTGACGTCATGGCAGCCGGATGCGCTGGGCTTCATGGGCTCTAAGAAGGAAGAGAAGCGGGTAGGTACCCCGCCCCATGGGTTTCATTCCGAGAACTGGCTGGCCCATCCTGCAGCTAGCTTGGCCCAGGTGGGGTGATGTGGGTGTTGGCGGATGTGGTGGGTGACGTCCATCTGGCCACTATCGTGAGCCCCAGGTTTTGTAGACCTAGCCTTTTTTGGGCTGCTGATAGACTCTAGGTTGGAAGTTCAGGGAGGGTCAGGCAGGCCCCATCAATACTAGAACTCCTAGGGTGTTTAAACAGTACAACCTCAGAGCTCAGAATGGTAAGAGATCGTTTCTTGGATTAAATGGATCCTAAGTCTCAAAACTACCAACTTTGTGGGGTCAATGGATTTAACTTCTCAGTATGTGTAGACCAATGTCCCTAGTGTCCAAACAAATTAGAACTACCCAAAAGACAGGAAGCTCACTCATCACAGGCCTCCTGTGCAGTAGGCCCAGAATGGCAGCAGGTATCTCCTCAGCCTCCTTCTTGAGTCCATGAAGGCAGAAAGTCAGAAGAGACCCTTTCTTTCCCCAAGCCTGAGGCCAGCCTCTGCCACCAACTAGCTTTAACGCTCCTAAAATTAAGCTCATATATACACTGGGACAGGAGTAATTCCTAAATTGGGGCATATGAAATATTTTGCAAAATGTCCATGATTGGTAAACAGACAAATGGGCCCTAGTCTTCCTTGCTGTCTATTCTGGGACAATGTTCTCCAACTTGCAGTGCTCTGCCTGAGATGGGAATGGAAGGGGGGGGGTCAAAGCTGGTAGACCTTTGGCCTCCATCATCAGGCTCTCTGGAGGGGCCCTAGACAGAGGTTCCCAGGGAACCAGGGTCAGTTCGGGACACGCAGACTGACTTAACATTCTGTCATTACCACCCTCTCCCCAACCATGGGGCACACATCAGTGCTCAGCCCCATGCCGTGATCATGCACCATCCTACCCAAGTCAGGGTCCAACAAGTGAGAAGGAGAAGGGGGAATGGCAGCTCAGATCCCTTTTCACCCTCTTCATGGGTACAGAGCAGTAAACTGAGGCTCATAGTGGGAGAGAAAGAGGCAGAGCCAGGGACTCATTGAAAATTCTATGGCCTGAGCCTGGGTCTCAACTCTGCTCAATATCTCTGTGGAGCTTGGAGGGGGACCCTCCTGACCATATCTGGGCCTGAGTTTTTCCTTTAACAATGGGGAGGGCAGAAGGAGGGAGAAGGCCCTTCTCCTCCTGTTAGGTGTCTATAGGGCTTTGAGTTGACGACTCCTGCTTTATCCAGGGGGACACAGAAATGCAGAGAAAGACAGAGACACAGAAACAGAGGGAGAAACAGGGGAACAGGAACAGAGAACAAGAAATTCAGAGAAAGGGAGACATGAGGTGAGACAGAGATCGACACAGGGTGAGAGACAGAGTAAGAGATAATAGGAGACACTGAGAGGAAACAGAGTGACATTGAGAGAAAGAGTAATACAGAGTGATGCAGAGAGAAGATTGCCCCATAAGGAACAGTTACTGCCTTCTGGATGGCGGGCTGCTAGTGTCTGAAACAATTAAAGATAGGGAATGGCAAAGTGCTGGAATCCCACAGCTGGGTGTTGAATTGTTCTGCAAACACAAATCAACATAAAAGTGGGGTTGGAGAACAAAGATAGATACTGAAGATCAGACTAAATAGAAAGCTTGGATAGGGACCTGTGTGTAGAGGGAACCGAGTTTGTGATGAATGTAGCATCTCAATATGGAGGACGTTTGAGAAAAGATTAACAAATTTTTCTGAATCGGGAAAATAATTGAGTGAATAATCAGTCCATTTCCGACCAGCCCCTCCCTGTCCTGTTTGAAATGGCATCATTATTATATACTTCAGAATAAACTCCAGGCCCTTTACAGAGGTTCACTTTAATGTCTAATGTAGGTCTTGGATTTATTGTGTGTCAGGCCCTGTGCTAAGCACTTGCCATGATTAGTAGACATAGTCCTCACAAAGACCCTTTGAGATAGGCACTATTATAATCAGTACAGTGCATCTGAGGAAATAGAGGCACAGAGAGATTAAGTGCCTGGCTAAAAAATCACACAGATGACTGGAGTAAGGCTGGTTTTGTCCCAGACAGTCTGGCTCCAATACCCACACTCAACCTCTACAGTAAATGGAAAAAGTGAAACCATAAAGGAGACCAGAAGCCAACACAGGCTGAACATTTATCTCATTTTCAAGTGGGAAAAGACTTTTTAAGCACAAAACCAAAGGCAGAAACCACACAAGGAAAGACCAACCTATTTGACTACCTCAAAACAGCCTAAGCATCACAAAAACACCATAAACAAATAGAAAAAGCAAATGATGTATTGGGGGGAATGTCACTAAAACACGTGGCCAAGTAATAGGAAAAAAATTGAACTCACTGCTGGGACTAAGGACTTGATTAGCCCCCCACCCTCCCCCAAAATCACAAATGGCCAGTAGACAGTAAAAGCAATCAAAGAATGCAAATTTCAACAATGTTCTAAGGTTTTTCTTGCCTGCTATATTGAGAAAGGACTAAAATATGATAATATCAACCCAGGATTAGCTTTAATAAAGGGAGTATAAAACAGGAAACCTGCAGGAAGAACCATAAAAAATGTATATTCCTTTTCCCCCAGCATCTTCATTTTTAGGAATCGAAGGACTCAGGCATGTTTATGGGGAAAAAATCATACAACCTGAATGTTCAATAATTAGCACTTGGTCCAATCATAATTCCTGCTGATGTGAGGATAATCGTGATGGCCATGAACAATCATATGTTCAATTTTTATTTTTTTTATTTTTTTTATTTTTTTGAGACAGGGTCTCGCTATGCAGTTCAGGCTGGCCTTAAGCTCACTTTGTAGCTCAGGCTGGTCTCGAACTCACAACAATCCTCCTGCCTCAGCCTCCCGAGTGCTGGGATTACAGGCATGCGCCACCACGCCCGGCCCATATGTTCAATTTTTAGTGGGCTACAAAATACTATAAATTGGATTAAGCATGAACAAACCAATATATAGCATAGTTCTAATTTGCCAGAGTAATTTAAAAAAGCTAACGGCTAACATTAAGTGCTTACTGTGCACCAAGTACTGTAAGCCGGCAGAAATCAGATTGTCCCAGCCCTGAATGGTTTACTCTCTTCCTGACATATTCTGGCCACATACATGAAGTCCTGGGGTAGGACCTCAACACACAGTTGAACCATGGTTGACAATAGCATAAAGTGCTCCCCAAGAGTGTCTCTCATGTGATGCAAGCACAAGTTCAGTTAGATGCTCAGCCCGACCTGACAATGCATGATTCTTTAGTGAGACAGAAAGAACTGCCACCAATTTTTATAAAGTGGCAATGGGCTCAGAAACAAGTCACGATTAAGCACCAGATGTGTATAAAGCTCTGTATTGGATGCTGGATGGGAAGAGAAGAGAGGCAAGGAGCTGGTGGGAGAGAGATGGAGGGAAGGCAACAACAGATGGAGCATGGCCAAGATGGAGGAGACAGAGACAAGGGGGACTAGCAGAACCTTGGAAAGACAGACAGAAATTAGAGTTTGGGAGAGACAGAGGGATGTTAGAGGAAAGAGCAGAGAAACAGTACAATTGGGACAGAGAAGGCTGGAAGGCATCAAGAGACACAGCTAAAATTTCCAGGAACTCCTGGACAGCATTTTAAGTTGTTTAAAACTCGGAAATCCATCAAGACTAGCAGTTGCATATTTCAAAAATCCTGCCATCTGTGTATAAATTGGTCAATTTCTTGATCATTGCCCTTGCCCAAACATCAATTAAGTACCTCACCTAGCTGGTATTTATTATGACTAATATTATTTTCAAAAAGGTCTTACCTGGTTGGGCTCACAGTGGCAGGACACATCCATCTACACAGGTGCTCCCCCCACCTGAGCCCCCCAGTGCTTGTCTCCCTGCCTTCTCCACAGGGCCACATCTGGCTGGGGAGAGCAGGGACACTCACCTTGGTGAAGTGGACCAACCGAGAAGGATCAGCCTGGCTTGTGGGAAACTGTCACATATCAAAAACAACTTTGCTTTTATACCAAGAAGAAAAACCACGGCGTGGAAGCCGCAGACCTCGCTCTTCTAATAATCCAATTTTTTTTTGATGAGTGTGTGCTGATAATCACAGGGTGGGGGTTCTCATACACTTCTCTCTCTCTCTCTCTCTCTCTCTCTCTCTCTCTCTCTCTCTCTGTCTTTTGCTGTTTCTTCTCTTCTTGATTATGAGACTTAAACGGAAATTTTGAAATTTTGGGTTTTTTCTTTGCCCTTTACGAGTCATCTGAAAATATGATTTCTTCCCCTTACCACAGAGGTGAGAGGTATCAATGAGATAACAGAGCTCATGAGAAACCACAGTTTTTAAGACAAAAGTCTGTACAGTCAGAAAAAAAAATAAAGGAAAAAAAAAAAAAACTAATCACAGCAGCATGCCAAGGCAGGCAGAGACACCACTGCGTGTGAGAGTGTATTTGAGGGTCTTTGGGAAAACAGAGGGAATATGATGCCTGTGTATGACAGGAAACATCAGTAAAGAGAAAGAAAAGGGCTGGGTTCTCAGAGGCTTCACCCTGCCCCAGGGCTGTTTCCCCCTTAGGTGGGACTGATATGGTTACCAGCATTTGTGCTGGCAAGGGAGGGGGTGCATCCCTGAAGCACTCTTTCCCACAGGGGGTGGGGGCATGTAAGTACTTCATGGAGAGAAAGTGGGGCGTCCACCTCTACCCTTTAAAATTCGCAGAACTGAAGAGTCTGAGAATCACTAGCTCCCAGAATCCACAGAGTCAACTGAGTAAGGGAAGAGAGGAAAATCTTGCCTCATCACACCTTAGGGCTTGTGAGCTCTGACCTGGTAGCTGCTCTACTGGGCAGATCCCAAGCAGGCTACCAGTATTCATGCATCCACCCAATCTTGTGATGAAGCCCAGAGGGCCCATGGGACATGGTCCTTTCCTGTCAGGAACACCATTAGCCTGATGCTTTTGATGCCCTCAGTCATTCTGATATTTCAATTCATAAAGTCCCAGTTTTTAAGGATTTAGGATTCTAAATATACACCATCATGATGACATTTCTCTTGAATTTTCTAGGTGACAGATATAGCAGCTAACATTTCTGACAAACAGTTGTGCTTGATCTTTGCCAGGACCCTTTGAAGTCCATTTCATCATTATTGTACTGCTGTTATACAGATGGGGAGAACAGAGGCACAAAGTAGTTGACTGACTTGCCCAAGATCATGGAACTGGCAAGTGGGGGTCCCACCGTCCTTGGTGATGGGCTTTGAAATTGTCAATTTCTTTGAGCCCAACAGTCTCAGGCTTTAAATTCTAAGATATAATGATAGGAGGTCTGGGATTTGGAGCTTCCTTTGGTGGCTTAATTGCAGAGTCTTAAGATTGTCCAAGAGATGAAGCTGCATTTCCTCATTCAGGTACACTCCTTTACTCCAATCACTGGTCACAGGCAGACCCAGCCTCCAGGGGCTTTTGCTAATAGGATGGGGCTAAGGTTTCCAGTGTCCCCCTGTGGGGATGTCTACTCCAGCCCTTCTGCAAGTCTGGCTTCTGGCTTGGGGAAAAGAAATTGGAAACAGCTTCTTATTCGCACAATACAAATACAGGAGGCAAGGCTCACCCCGTTTACCCTTCTTGATTCCTTACCTTCTAAGCCATCAAAACCAAAAAGGACAGCGTTTTTCTTCAATGCAGCTCCCCTTTCTGGAAGAGTCCACAATGGACTTGATGGCTTGGGTTTGTAAAGGAGGGAGAAGGATGGAGGGAGGAAAGGGGGGAGGGAGGGAGAGAGCCCCCCAAAATCAACCAACAACAATTAAAAGAAACCAACCCTTCTTACCATTAGTTCAAAACAGAACTTGACACTTTCACTGGTTGGGACTCCTGAGTTGGTGGGACATGTTTAAGAACCAATGATGGTCTGTGTGTGTTATGTGGCAGGGGAGGAACCAAGGAAAGATGAAGGCTCCAAGCTTGGAGGTCTGGGGGACCCTGCTTAACAAAGCAGGGGGAGCAAAGGAGGGGGTGTGGAGCCTGTTTGTCAGGAAGGAGTCTTGGGGTGGTGGTTTTAGGGATGTCCCTAATGTTAATGATGTCTTGCTCCCTTTGGATTTAGGTCTGAACATTCCCTATACTACCAGTGTAAGTATAAACCAGGCCAGTTCTAGAAGTTGAGGCCCCAATCCCTGTCCTAGCATCTGTCTCCCCCTGGGAGAAGGGGCTGATTTTCTCTCTCAGGGTTCAAGGCATAGGTTGCATTCTCCTTATACTTTCCCTTCATCATCTCTCTTATTGTCACTTAGCCTATGAGACAGACTGGCCAGACAAGTTGAAGAAAAGGTAAGGGCAGTGGCCCAAAGGGCTCCAGGAGGCCAATTGAGTTGGACCTGGGGTGTAAGAAGGGTGGTGCTACTACTGCTGGATCTTTGAGGGCTGGGTGCCAGGTAGGCAGAGAGGAGCAGAGGTCAGTACCTTATTTATTTATTCATTTATTTATCTCTCTCTTTCTTTATTTTTTGCAGTACCTGGGATCAAACTCAGGACCTTGCGCTTTCTAAGCAGGTGCTTATGCTGCTGAGCTATCTCCTCTGCCCAGAATCTAATTTCTGTCTTGGGCCATATCATCTCCTATAGAAGCAATCTGGGTTAAGGGGATTGAGTGTGCTGGGATTTGAGGGAGAGTGGACAGGATTACAGAGAAAATCCTGAGAAGGGGGCCTTTGACAAAGACTTAAAGGAAACAAGGGAGGGAGTCATGTAGATACTTGTGAATTCCAGAGAAAAAAGCCAGTGCAATGACTTTGAGGTGAGACTGTGCCTGATTTGTTCATGGTCTACAAGGAGATGGGTGTGGTTGGTTAGAAGGAAGTGAGAGGAAGAGTAGGAGGTGAGGTCAGAGAGGGGACATGGGATTAGAACCATGCAAGACTTTGTAGGCCACAGGAAGGACTTGGCTTTTGGTCTGAGTAAGCAGGAACTCATGAGAGGTTTAAGCAAGAGGAGATGTGAATGGTCTTGGAATAACCAGAGCCCTTGACTGGCAAAGGTGGGAGTATGGGGTTTGAAGAAAGAAGCAGGGACCAGCAAGGAGACTACTTCGTAAGTCCAGGTGACTGGTGGGAATGTTGGCGTGGTGAGTTTGGGGAAATGTGAATAGAGAGCATGCAGGATCTGAAGAATTAGTCTAGGAGCCAGATCAGGACACAGATGATACCCAAGGTGGGTGGGCAGGACAGAATCTTTCCAGCTTAAACTTTTAGAGTAGTAAAAAGAAATAAAGTTCTATCTTACTTAAGCCCCCATTCATTCATGATTTTTTGTTATAGGAGAACATATTCCTTTCTGAGCCATGACTCTTTTCTGGATACTAAGACTTAAGTAGGAGAGAGGTTGCTGGTGGAGGGTGGGGGATAGACTGAGATAACAGCATACTTAGAACCTGGCAATTGGTAGATGTTCAGTAAAATTCTCCTAGAATGGAGGGGGAATATATTCATAGACATATGCAGCTAAAAAGCTGCAGTTCCATTCCACAGGTGAGACTGTAAAGGTAGAGTGAAAGGACTTCACTAGGTTGAGGCAACAGAAGGAGCAGGACTCTTTGGAGCAGGAAAAGTAGCAAGCATGAGGAAATAAACAATGGAGGTGAGGTCATTGTGGGGCAAGTAGGGCAGGACTTTGATTTGTGGTTACATTAACCAGTACCTATCAATATGGCCACTGAACTCCTGGCTGTACACAGCAAGGTTCTGTTTGCTGAGCGGAAGTCAGAGAAAGCTAACCCTTTAAAACCCATTTTCCATATGGCCACTCATTCAAGAATAGTCTCAAATCTTGGAGAACACTAAGGACCAATCGCAGATATTAAGGAACAGAGACATTCTTGGCTAGTAGCACCACTCAAGAGGTGTGAGGTGGGTAGAAGTTACTCATTATCTGCTAAAGGAGAACCTTTTGGCCTTCTTTGGACTCACACTAGGGTGCAGTCTAGGCCTTAAGAAACTAGCATTCATGGAGCCATGGGGAGTGATGGAAGGCAAGGGAGAAAGTAAATCCATCTCCTACATTCTATGGTTCTGCTCTCAACTACCCAATAACCCAGGATTCACCTGCGCGCCTTACTCCTCCCTAGACTCCCTATTGGCTGCTCGCGCCCTCCTTCACATCACCTACACCCCCCCTTCCCCAATTGGCTCTGCTCTTCCCGTCTCTCCCACCCTTAGTCTCCACTACACTATCTACTCTTGGTATTGGTTATTGCATAGTAACGCTCTTTGAGGCGCACAGACTTCTCCCTGGCTCCCTCATTGGCTATCTGCCATCTCTCTTCCTCGCTCCTGCCTTCATCCACATTCCCATTGGCTCTGCTTCCTACGGTCCCGTTCCCCCGGCCACTCACACACTGTCTCTTGGCCTTTTAGTCTCTGTATTGGCCAGTTCCGTCTTGGCACCGTCCCCTGAAGCCCTACTGCACGCTCACAAGACTCTTCATTGGCTCGCTACAGACGTTATCGTCATCTTGGCTCTACGTCACCCTCACAAGGCTCCTAATTGGTGGTTTTCTGTCTCTATTTTATGTCCCACAGCCTACGCAACGCGCGGATCTCCCACTTTTCTGGGTTCGTTTCTTGTTGAGCCTTCGAAGGCCTGCAGCCATTCCACTTTCACTGCTGCCAACACTCTGCCACCCAGATTTCCCCTCTGGCTGCCCGACTGTGCCGTCTGCTCCCTGGGTCACACACCACCCCCACTCCGGCCGTCCCATTGATTGATTCCGCGCTCCTTCCGCCTCCCACCCCTCCCACTCTCGCGCGCCTCCATTGGCTGAGCGCTTCTCCTTCACTTCATTCAGCTTGTGCGTCACTCACGCGCGGCTGCCCATTGGGTGTCTGCCGGACCAGTCTTCATTTCGCCGCCTACGCTCCTCGTGAGCCCTACCCCCTCGCGCTGGCCTTCCCATTGGCTGGCCACTTCTTTGGGCCCTGCCCCCTCCGGTCCCACCGCCGGTGCCGTCGGTGCCGCCGCCGCCGCCGCCGCCGCCGCCGCCGCTGCCGCCGATATGGCGCGCACGGCCCCTGTGGAACCCCCGCTGCGGCATCCCGCGCCCCCGTCACCGGCCGCGGGTGAGCCCCGCACCTCGGTCGAGGTGGCGGTGGCTCCGCGGAGGGTGCTTTTCGCCGACGAAGCCTTGGGGCTGCCGCTGGCGCAGCTACGCCGCTACCGGCCGTGGGGCGGGCCCGGGGCGGGCAAGATGGCGGCGGCGGCCGGGCAAGATGGCGGTAGCGGCGGGGCAGATGAGGACGACGACGGCGAGGATGGGGATGAAGGGGAGGAGGAAGAGGAGGCCTTTCTCGAGCCTTCACCGCCGTGCCCCGTCCCCGCTGCCGGGGGTTTTTACCTGGTGCCCACATTTTCGCTGCCGCCCGCGCCGGGCCGTCTGGAGCGCTTGGGTCGCGTCATGGTGGAGTTAGAGGCGCTGCTACCACCTCCCGGAGCAGTCCCCGGGGGTTCCGGGGTGTGGGTGCCTGGGGGGCGCCCACCTGTGCTGCGCGGGTTGGTGCGCGTGCTGAACCGCTCCTTCGAGAAGGCGGTGCACGTGCGGGCCTCCCACGACGGCTGGGCCTCCTTTTGCGACCACCCAGCGCGCTACGTCCCGCGCAGCCCACCTGGGGCAGCAGCGGGAGGAACAGGAGCAGGAGATCCCATCCTGGATTCAGGTCTCGGCCTGGGCCCTGGCCAGGCGTCCGCCTCCTCGCCCGACGACGGCGGCCGTACCGACCGCTTTGCCTTCCAGCTGCCCTTTGCTGAGGGCGCGGGCGATGGGGCACGCCTCGACTTCGTGGTGCGCTATGAGACCCCCGAGGGCACATTCTGGGCCAACAACCACGGCCGCAACTATACAGTTCTGCTCCGGATCGCACCCGCTCCCACACCCACTGATGCCGAAGGGCTGCCCCAGCAGCAGCAGCTGCAGCAGCTGGAGCCACAGCCTGAGTGCCAGGGTCCCGTGGAGGCTGAGGCCAGGCAGCTGAAGAGCTGCATGAAGCCGGTGAGGCGCAGGTAATGTCTGCCAGCGCCACCTCCGCCAACGCAGAGCTGTATATAGAAGGGAGGACCAGCGTTCTGGTCCAGGAATCCCTCAGGCCTGCTCTCCGGGACAGGGAGGAGGGTGCATTCAGTCAGCCAAAAATAGCAGAGGCCAAACGTGTGCTGTTTAAATGCCTGGGATTTCATTCATCCATTCATTTATTGAGTGCCACTGGTAAAGCCCTGAACAAGACAGACACCTTTCCTGCCCTCAAAATCATATAAGGGTCCCATGGGAGACAGTTTGAAACAAGCAAGTAAACAGATAAATAGGGATAGGGTTAGCTGCTGAGATGAAAGGGAAATGGGATAGATTGGGAGGGAATGCCTGCTTAGGGCATGCTGTTCAGAGAGCTTTTGAGGTGAATCCTGGATGGTGATAGGTTAGAGTTACAGGAGAGAGAGTTGATAAGGGAACAGGGAGGATTTATGACAAAGTGCTATTTAAACTCAGTCATAAAAGGTAGGGTGCAGTTCTGTACATATATGGGAGGCTGTGTTTTACGTAGGGGGAACAGCAAGTGCAAAGGTCCTGAGGCAGGAAATAGGTTTGGTGTGTATGATGGGCAGTGCGCTTGAGTGAGTGGGGAGAACTACAGTGACATGGTAGTGTGTACCAAAGAGCATACTAGTGGATGATCGGGAATCTGACCCCCTTGTAACAGCAGGAAATCAAGGTTCTAGAAACGGAGAAACTGGTTGAGGAAGTGATGGCACCTGGCTTTTTCACATCAGCCGTGTCTGACCTTGAAGCCTATATGCGTTTTACTGTATGCTCTAATCTAGAATGAGGCCTCCTGCAGAGGTTAAGGTGTGAGGTCATACTTTCAGGGAAGCAGTGGCTTTGGGATAGGCAGATCCAGATGGAGGGTGGACTTGAAGCTCATGTTTCTTGCTTTGTGCCACGCCTCCTATAACCATTTAGAGGCTAGGAGAAAGAGCCAGTTTTCCCTGGGAGGCCTGAAAACAAGATTGTCCTAGCTTTCTGCTATTAAGGTATGAATTTTTTTTAAGGGCTAAGCTTGATTTTTGCTGCAATTGTCTTTAGCCTAGAATCAGTGGAGTCTCTCCAAAATGTGTACACTTTTCTGTTCCTGGGAGGGCTAGAAGTAGAAATAAGAAAGTGCTTTCTTTGGGCCTTGTGGGTGTTGGATTAGGAGCTGCTGGCCGCAACAAGATTTTTGTGAGTTTTGCTGGTCCTAGTACAGCCTTAGGCAGTGAATGGTTCAGGAAGATCTTGCTTTCAGTTGGAGGGTGGATGTGCCTGAGTGAGTGAGAGTCTAAGGACTACCAACTTGTGAATCCCACCGGAGCCTCGACAGTTTAAAGGGGCTGGTATCATGGCTTTGCTTACGGCATTAAGAGTGCATTAGATTCTAGCATTAGATTGACTGTATTCAAATCCCAGCCCTGCCACTTAATTGGCTTTGTGAGTCTGGCCAACTCATTTAACCACATTGTGGCTCAGATGACCCTACCTTCGTCGTGTGTAAAAAGAGGTCATTTTGGCGCCTGCCTCACCGGATGTGAGTAAAAGTACTCAGAGCTGAGCGTAGTTCAAAGTAGTGCCATGGAGGTGTTAGTATTGATATGTAGGTACTCATATAGATTCCTCTCCTACGTTCAGCTCTGCCCACCATCAGCTGTGTGGCCTTTACTCAGATTCCTCATCTAAAGGGGATGATGGCCATGTCTGGCTGATTTGGTTATAGCAGACATGGGCAAGGTAACCAAGGCATGGTGATAGCTATAGAAAATGACAGTAGTCAGCATTTACTGAGCTTGCTCAGAGCATTGAGTTTCTTCTGTCTAGCTATACATGCTGTGTGAGGTAGGTACTGTGATTACACCCATAGGGGGAAAAGGAGTTCAGAGAGGGGAGCCATCTTCCTCACTCACTCAGCTAGTGAAGATGTTGTCTGGAAGGTCTAGGACAAATTCACAGTACATCTCTCCTTTTACCTGTGCTTTGTGTTTCATTAAGGTATATCTACATAAAGTACACTTATCTCTAGTGTATGGCTCAGTGGATTTGTATCTATGTATGCACTGGTGTGATATTCCCCAGGTCAAGAGATTGAGTGGTTGTGGTGCCCCACAGCCACCTTAATTTGTCACTTTGCCCAAGTTGTCATCCCAGCTTGGGATGCCATGTCTGAAGATTTGACAATTTGGGTGATGGAGTTTGGTCATTTTCAAGAGTGTGAAAGGAAAGGAACAGAGAAATCAAAACCTTACTGGGCCAAGGTGGAAAGGGTGTTTTTCTTTAAAATACATGGGTGGTTTTAAGGAGAAATTGAAGTGCCCCATTTAGACAATTGTTTTGGTAACTGGCCCCGGGTCTGTGGTTCCTAACATGACTTGTGATACTATTTAAAGTGGGCAGATGGCTTTTTGATAGCGTCTTATCTTTTGATCTTAGCTCTTGCAAAGGGGAGGCTGGTGCTCATTGCAAGATCAGCGATAAGATTTTCTTTGTAGGTTTGGTGGCTTTCTTGGCGAGTACATTTCAACTTATTATTGTTTTAAAACCTGTATGGTATGGGGTGACTTAGAGCACTGTTGAAGAACGGCTATCCCCCCAGGATTCAATCCTCTGGGGAAATAGGGAAGGACCTCAGGGGACACCTTTACCTGTGGGAATCCCACTGGAAGGGCTTTAGGAAATGCTGGCTGCAGGTCCATGGTGCCCTGGGGATGGCTGTATCAGGTGGAGGCCTGGAAGGGAGTCTGGTGGACATTGAATTTTTCTTGCATCATAGAACTAGACTTTTAGTGGCCCTCAGGCATAGAGATAATCCACCAATAAGCATTTATTGAGGGCCTACTATGTGCCCAGCGCTGTGCTAGTTTCACACAGGGAAAATAGACATGCAGATTGGTCCTAAAATATACAAATGCTTTTTGGTGAGCCTGTGTGAGACCTGGCTGAGCCCCAGCACTTTGCTAGGGACTTTGCTGACTTTAGATGAAATGAGAAATCTCATTTTCTTTTGATAATAGTCCATGTGAACTAGACTATTTTCAGTCCCTCTTTCCTGGATGAGTAAACTGAGGCTTACAGAGTTTAAAGTTCTAGACTGGTGTGAGGAGAAGACCTCCCTGATCTGCATAGGTTTAACACTGTGAGAAAGTATTCCTTTTTTATTTTTGAGGTGAGGTCTTGCTGAATAGTTCAGGCTGGCCTTGAACTCTTATCCACCTCCCTCTGCCTCCCCAGTGCTGGTATTACAGGCATGCACCACCATTCCCAGCTCCAGGTATCCTGTTCTGAAAAACAAAGACTGACCAAGGCCTGACCCCCTGGCGTACAAGTGTCCCCTTCCCCCACCCTCCAATCTGGTCTCTGGCTATTAGTCTTATTTCGTAAACTGTTCTCTGTTCTGGAGCTCCTGTCACCATGGTCTTTCTGTTATTGCAAAGTGCCTTACTCCTTCCTGCCATACGGCCTTTGCTGTGGCTGTTTCCTTCACTAGGAATGTTTGTGTGGTTCCCCATGCAGTCTCCTCCTGTGGGCCTTTCAGTTTAGCTGCAACCTCCTTGGGTTCTTATGCAAGCCCTGTTAGAGAATGCCAAATAGCACAATATATGAGCCTTGCCACAAATTCAGGTTGTGAATTTGCTACCTGTCCTGGCAGTCCTACTCTTTTTCTGATCTGCTCTTATCTCCTCCCTCATATGACATTTTTCTTTTTTTGGAGACAGGGTCTCACGTAGCCCAGGCTGGTCTCAAACTCCTGGTGATCATCCTGCCTCAGCCTCATGAGTGCTAGAATTACAGGAATGCACCACCACACTTGGCCTATCTCATGTGACTTTCAAATGTTCCTTACCTTCAGACTTTACCTCCTTCTAAAAACAAATAGAAACCATAATATTACAACTCTGCGACTTGCAGTTCCCAAGCCTGTACTCTAATTTCCCTCCCCTCTATTTACAGGTAAGGAGAGGTCCCTTCACCCTTGGGACAGTTCCCCACTCTGCTCCAGGGCCCCATTTTCTGTCCCTGGCTCTGAAATATGACCTTATCAGCCCCTCTCTGTCCTTGCAGATTTTCTCCTGTCCTCATCTGATGCTATCTGATGACCCTTCCTCTGGCCAGGATCACTATCTCACTATCTCTGCTGACCCCACCTCTGCCTGGCCAGCACCCGGCACCCTCCCCCCTTCACTGCAAACTGACCTAGGTGTTGCCTGAGGCTTCTTCACTAGCTCACCTGCACGTACACACTAATCTACCTCAACATTGGCCAGATTTCACAAGAGGGTCTACAGTGGTGTTGAAGTGTCTGGGCAAATACTCCTCAAGATAGTTCCTTCCCTGGCCTGGAGACTATATACTCTGCTACTTTTGCTCTGAACTTTCTGGCCCTTCTTGTTCTTTCTTTCAGCCTCATGTATCCTAACTTGATGTTTCTACTTGATTGAATCCCAAAGATTCTTCAAACTCACCTTATCTAGGGCTGCATTCATCACCTCTCCCACAAGGCTCTGGAGCTACCTCTTACACCCCTGCCTGCTTCCTTGCTTATTTTCTTAGCATCCTTCAGCCTTTGCTAGCCCTGTGCTTTGGGCCAGGGCACCCTGTTTTAGGGTACTCTTTACTTTTCTGAAGGTACTGACTTAAATTATAGTCAGACCTTCATTAGGGGATCCCTGGATGACTAGACTGTAAGCTCCATGAGGGGTAGGGACATGTTTTGCATTTGGTCATCACTGTATTTTCACAGGCCGGCCATGGTGCCTGGCACTTAGCATGTGCTTAATAAATGTTTGTTGAAAGAACGAGTTTGAGTATTTTTTAATGTCTTCTTCTGCACTGAATTGTGTTTCGTAGGTGGGTTTTATTCACAAGTGTGTCTCTAGGGTCTGTCACTGGGTCCAAGGTACAGTAGGATCTCAGTGGGTTTTAGGTGCACCTAGAACTGAATGGGTGGGAACCAACTTGATATCCGAATATAAGTTGGCAGCCTTAGGGGAAATGGGAGCCATTGAGTTGAAGCAGGATGGATCAGTGGTCATCTGAATTGTCTAGAGAGAGGACTGAATGTGAAAATGATCCCCTTTTCCATGGAAAGCTAGTAGGGTGTTATGGGTAAGGATAGGGATGTGGGTCTGATGCCACACACTTGAGTGACAGGGATGGGCTTAGATCCTGCTTTAATGCTCAAGTTGTTAACTGCTGTTCCAGGCCAGGTAAGGTTACACCAGTTGGGTACATTGGGCATATTGTTGTCCTCAGAGCCTCAGTTTTCTTTGGTGGGAATTTGGAAGGAATTATTGTCAAGCACTCTGTAGATGCTTTTCAGTTATTTCCTCAGTCTACTCAATCGCCCACTGAGGTGGGTGTTGCTATTACATTCTGTTTATAGATGAGGAAGCTGAGGCACAGAGAGATTAAATAACTTGCCTAAGGTCATAGCTGGTAGGTGGATAAGCTGGTATTTGAAGTATGTCCTGCCCATTTATTGAAATGTAAATCAACTTACTGTTTTTTTTTTTTTTTTTTTTTTGCAGAACCAGGGATTGAGCTCAGGCCTTGTGCTTGCCAGGCAAACGCTTATTCTACTGAGCTATTTCCCCAGTCCCAATTTACTGGGTTCAAACATTTAAAAAATATGTAGGAGCTGGTTTTGGTGGTGTACAGTTATAATCCTAGCACTTGGGAGGTTGAGGCAGGAGAATCCCAGTGAATTCAGGGCCAGGCTAAACCACATAGTGAGACCCTGTCTTAAAAAGGCATAGAAAATACCAGAGTATATCACAACATGTGGTAATGGTATTTCATTCAAAGAACAACTTTTTCAGTTTTATGTGTACATACACATTTACACTTGTGAGTATGCTAGGTTATGATGTAAAATGGTTTTCTTAATGTGAACCATGGCCAGAGAAGCATCACTACTATGAAAAAAGGACAGGGCATGAACTCTTGTATCCCCTGCTGACTTGTCTACAAGTCCCATAGTCGAGGCTGACACAGTAGTTGGGAAAGGCAAGGCAGTGCCCTATATAACTTGTTGACTTTCACAACTACACATAAGCCCCCTTTGAGAAAGCACATGGCCCAGGGTAAGTGGGATTCCTAGTATTGGTGGCAGCTATCTGAAGCAGTTGGTTCTGTAGGAGAGTAGCAGCATCATCAGGTTGTCTCCATGAGAGCTGGGCTCTGATGAGTTTCTCTTTGGGTTTCAGTGCCTGACCCACTTGTGGCTGGCAGAATTTGAAGTCAGGAGCACTGGGGGCACTCAGAGGACTCGTGGTGACAATAGTGATGTGACTGCTCTGAAAGCCTATTTTGCTTTCCCTCGGGGTTTGCTTGCTTACTCTCTAGTTGGCAACTAATCTGTCTATCTTGCCTGGCTAGGCTAGGGCCAATGCCAACTCTTTCTAAAATTTTACCCCTGATCTCCTGGGGTCCTGCATTAGGTCAGCAGCCATTGAGTTTCCAGATGGCAATAGGAGCTATCATGCCCCAGAAATGTGTGCAGGCCTGAGATGGCCCCTTCATGGTGACACAGGCTTGATGAGTGTGTATGAAATACATAAATGGTGCATGTCCAGAGCAAAGCACTTATTCCACTGAGCCATCTCCCTGGCCAGAACATGTAGCAATGTATGTCCTGGGCTTTTATTGCCCACAGCACCTGAGAGGATGCCACATGTCATTTGTGGGACTGGTGCCAAAAGGGTAGGTTTCTTTCTTGAAAATTAGCAGGTGCACTGTAAGTACAGTTTTGTTCTGAATCTTCCTCTGCACTTTTCTAAGAATCTCTCTTCTCTGTTACTGATCAGTGAGTCAGTGTACATTTAGACTCAATTTTTCTTACTGTCCTTATTTTGATTGTAGTGATAGTTTATATAAAGGTTTTGCTATCAAAGATTTGATATGTATATGATTTCTTTTGAAGACTGTCTTCAAAGTGTACCTTTGTTATCAGTGTGGTATGTAGTTAGAGGGTGTAGGGATGCAAGTTTTTAAGCCTGAGGTTCTGTATTTGTAAAAAGGGAAGGGTTCTCTGTTGAAGAATAGATATAAAGGTTTGCAAATGACTTGGCATAACCAATGAGAGGGCCCATGTTGGAGGAGGTGAATGATAAATGCCTATTGCCTGATTTCATTTCTCTGACTTTACAGGTTGAGAGGACAGCTTGTTTCCTTGTGCTGTTTTGTGGAGTTTTGAATGGACTCAGTTGCTTGACTTGATTTTTGGATGTCCCCATCTTCTCACCTTCTTGGCTGTGGAAGTGAAGGCCAGGTGGCTGAAGGATTTTTTAGGTTTTTTTCTCCTTTAGCTGAATTGTAGAATCCTTTTCCTGCTGGGTGGGGGCTAGTAGAGTTCTGTCTTTTTACTCTCATATCTATGAATTTATAGTGGCTTTTGAAAGCTTGATTGTCATGCATGTCAGGACTGGGCCAGATGGGAGGGAGACTTGTCTAGTCCTGCACCTGTAAGGAGAAATGGCTCTCTATTTGGGGGTATTCTTGTAGACATCCTAGGAAGATGATTTTGTTTTAAACAGAGGAGTCAGTAACACTTGGAAGAAATCATATTGAGCCACAAATGTAAAGGCCTGAATTTTAGACCTACTGAAGGGCCTACTGTGAGACCAAGACAGTTTGCTCTAAATCCCCCTTTCTCTTCTGTGGTATTTAGGAAGCACCCCCTTCCAATTTTGTAGTGTTTGACTCAGATACCTCTGTGGTGGTATGCCTGACTCCTAGACCACAGAGAAAGACAGACTGTCCCTTCCAAAGCTTCAAGACTAGATCTACATACTCTACATGGTTCAAACTTCCTCCTTGAGGTTCATAAAAAGTTCTTATAGCCACTCTGTGTCTCGTGGTCTCCCAACTGCTGATCCCATGGAGGCAGGGCAACTCGGATGAATATGGGTGGAGTGAGACAAATCCAGAGAAAAACGTATGTTAACCATTTCTAGAAAGAGTTGGAGATAGGGCTGGGTAAGACCCCAGTCTCCCTCATCCAAGAAGTGGCAGAGATTTGGTTAGAAATCAGAAGGCCTGGGTTTTGGTTCTGTTTTTGTGACTTTGAGCCACTTACTCAGCCTTTGTTTCATTATTGTAAGCTAGAAATAATTGCACCCCCTCTTTCAAAGGATTAGAAGTATCTGGCTGCTAGGGGGCAGTGAGGAGTGTTGCGTTGAAGCATGTAGACTAGAGCCTAATGCCGTAGTACTATGTGCAGGTCAGCTAGTGATGTTCTCTTCCCGTGAGGGCCATTGATTAGGTGTTTTCCCAAAGTAGGAGCTGTTTCCACAAATGGCAGTGTCAGTTGCTGCATAGGAAGCAGAAGATTTGAGCAATTTCCTCAGCTCCCCTTGGGTCTCTGAATGTGTAATCAGTGCTTCCCTCATTTGCCTTATCTGTACACATTTGCTACTCATGTGAGAACAGGAGCAGTGCTGCCTCCATGAGTAAACCTTACCCCTGGCAGGATCTGACATACGTTTGGCTGATGTGACTCAGGAATCTGGCTTTGGTGATGAAGGAGCAGTAAGACCACTAAACACAGTCCTGTGATTTAAGCCAAGCTCTGTACCAGGCTCTAGTGTGCCTTTCCGTCCTCATTGTTCTTGATTCCCTTGTGTCTGACATGCACATCTTGGCTCCCCTGTACTCCGTATTACAGGTAAGAAGGGGATGTAACCTGGAAGGCTGCTAGGGTGTCCTGCCCTAGGCCTCCCTGATCCTTTTTCCATTTTCCTTTCTTTCTTCCCTCTGTTGTTCCCTGTGCCCCATAGCCTTCTCACCTGTCCTTGGGTAAGATGATTTCTTCTGCAGTCAGGGATATACACCCAGACTTGGTGATAAAAGCATGTGGCACTGTTTGCTGAAGTTTGCTTTGTGACTGCAAATAAAGAAACAACGTAGTTGGTCAGTTGGAAGGGAATAGCTATATAAGTTATGACAAACTCATATGATATGAGTATTAATCAGCTGTTTTCAAAAGTCTATAATGATGTTTCTTACTGTTAAATGGACAAAATCCACTGTGAAAAGATGTTTACAAACTCTAAAATGAAAATTGCTAGGATAGTGTTTGTGGGTCTCTTTGACTGATTTGTGATTGTTTCCTATATCTTTTATACTTTCCTATATTGTTTAAAATTTCTAAAACAAGTATTTAAGACTTTTCATGGGCAAGGAATAAAAAGTGAAAACAGCAGCTGTCAGATAAAAATGGACTACCACAGAGGTGCAGAAGGTACCCATGGTGGCATGACTGACCACTCAGCATGTTGGATCCATGTAGTCTCTCTTGTGTCCCACAGGCTTCCTGAGGAAGAACTGAGGATGCAGGCCATAGATGACCACACCCCTGCTGTGGGTAAGCACCTGGAAAACAGACTTCTAGCTTTATTTTAATGTCTTAATTTTTTTTCTTGTTTGGTCCAAGGCCTTGCGTGGACTAGGAGAGTGCACTACCACTAAGCTATATATCAACTCTTCTAGCCTCTTTGTACCATTTATTTCTTCTTCCCCCTTTTCTTTCTATTAAAAAAGAATGCCCCCCAATAGCCACCTTAGACTGCTTCAGAAAGTTTTGAAAAACTGCCAGTTGGCTAGGCTAGCAGATTTTTTAAAAAAGTCAATCCTGCTTACATGAATCTTCTGCTCCAAACTGCCCTCTCTTCTCTTCAACAGAGCATCCTGATGTACAAGAGTCATTGGGTTCCCTAGTGGCCCCCACCCCTCTCCGTCCATGGCCCCAGATGACACTTCAGGTAAGTGGGCCCTATACCTCAGGGTGGGTGACTCACAGTGGTGATTGAGCCAAGTACCTGAGTTCAACCTAGGTTGGAGGACAGTCATAGAAATTGGAAGCTGATAGGGGAGGGGGAAATGCAGTAATTCACCTTGGGTTAGAGGAATTTCAGTTGTTAATTTAGCAAATATTTAAGGAGAACTTGCTCTGTGTTATAGATACTAGAAATATAGTCAAAAATGCTGTATGAGGTTTACATATTAGTGGGGTGAGATGATAAAATATCAATTAAAATACAGTATTTTAGATGATTATAAGTGCTCGCTAAGGGAAAAATTAAAGGGATGGGGATGGGGAGAGCAAGAATGAGAGGGTAAGAAGGAAACAAAATGTTTGCAACTTTAAATTGGCCTAGGAAGGCCTTAGTGATAAGTGAGATTTGAAGATCTGAAGGTAAGGGAGCGAGCCACATGGATAACTAAGCGTGGTGTTGGGGTATGCAGAACCCAAGTGTGAGCACCAAGGCTGAGATTTTTTAGGCACAGTGAGTGAGGGCAGTGTGGTGGGGATGAGGTCAGGGAGGTGGTGGGGCAGATTAGGTGGGGCCTTTTGGACCATGGTATGGACTTTGGCTTTACTCAGAGGGAGGAGCCACAAGAGGGTGTTGAGCAAGTAAGGCTTAACAAACTCCCTTAGGCAGTGATCTGAAAATAAGATTGATGGGGAGGAGGAAAGCGGAAGCCCTGAGGAGGAGACCACTGATGATGGTAGCTGGGGAGGCAGAGGAACTCTAAAGGGGTGTGTGTGTGTGTGTGTGTGTGTGTGTGTATTTAACTTTTAATTACAATGATGTTCAAACATTGAAACTCACACCATTACCCAGTTTAAACACATATCAGTATGTAGCCATTCCTACTTTATACCCTCACCTCTCCTTCCATGTATTTTTTTTTCAAATTTTATCATATGGAATTAATAAAACAAAATTTCATGCCAACATAATAGGAGGATCACAGGAGTTACGACATTGCATAGTTATCTTCCAAGTAGGTACTCAGTGTATAAGATATGGACATAAAAATTCTCCGAACAGTAGTAGTACAAACCTTTCTTTTCAATGAACTAAGAGAAACTGGTAGTTTAAATATCTCATATACTTTTTATTTTTTAATTTTTATTTTATTGAAGTACAAATATCAATGAGACAGTTTTAAGATACATTGACAAGATGGATTTGATAAATTAATACATTGCAAACTTTTCATAATGTTTTGGTATCATAGAAGGTGCATACATGATATACTTACAGACGTTATTATAGCAGATGTCTCTTATCAGTAAATTAAGAGAGTGTAGCTGTTTGCGTATCTTATTTTTTATACCTGAATTACATCAAAGATTCAATAATTAATACTTTCTACCTTGTTATTTTCCTAATGGTTGTCCATCTATCTCACATACTTTTCCTCTTCCTTTTTTTCCCCATTTCCGCCACCCTGGTTCCTCTTTCCTTTTGAACAATTTCTTCCCACTTCACAATATCTAGTGTACATATTGAGCTTTACTCTTTCATTTTCTCATACTAGGGAGACAAAATTTATACCTATGAGTTTGATGTAGTTCACTTATAAGTATGGTCTCAAGTTGCATCCATTTACTTATAAGTCTCCAGTTTATCCCTTTTTGTGGCTGAGTATTCCATTGTATAAAAGTACATCTTTTTTTTATCCAGTCTTCAGTTGATGGGCATTTGGGTTGTTTCCAAGATTTAGCCATTAAAAATTGTGTTTCTACAAATATGGGTGTGCATATATCACTGTGGTATGATGTTTTTAGTTCCTTTGGGACAGTGACCGGAAGGGGAATAGTTAGATTGAATGGGACCTCTAATCCTAGATTTTCAGGAATCTCCATTTCTGCAGTGTTTGCACTAGTCTACACTTCTACCAGCAGTGGAATTATTTTATTTTATTTTTTTGCTGTACTGGGATTGAACTCAGGACCCTACGCTTGTCAGGCAAGTGCTTATTCTAGTGAGCTATCTCCCTGGGCCAAGGATTCTTGTTTGTTTGATTTTTTTTTTTTTTTGCAGTACTGGGGATTGAACTCAGGACCTTGTACTTGCCAGGCAAGCGCTTATAATACTGAGCTATCTCCCTGGCCAGTGGAATTATTTTATTTTATTTATTTATTTTTTTGGCAGAACTGGGATACAATTATTTTGGAAGTCCAGACACCCTCTCATTCACAAATAGTGCAGTTGGTATCTCAGAAAATTAAATTAAGAATTATAAAAAAGCCACCAGACAACGAGAATACAAAATCCAAAACTCAATCACAGTATTATTACCACACTTCTGAAAATTAATGCTATTCTTTCAGACTTCATATCATGAAATATTTGGTGGTCAGGGTTCCACCTTTCTGATTGCATATATGATCTAAGTTTTAAACCAGGTTGACATGTTGGTTGATGTGTTTCTTCAGATTTTATCACCTCTTCCATTTCCTTTCCTTGCCATTTGTTTGCTAAAGAAGCTCCATTTATCCTGCAATATTTTCCACAGTGTGAATTTGGCTGATAGTGACCAGGTGGAAATATGCTTTTTATTTTAGTTTTTATTCATTAATTTTATTTAATCAGTCTTTTATCTAATGTAACTAATTTAGTAAACCATTGATTTTATTCCTTTCTTAAATATAATCTATTATAATTAAATTGGGTTAAATAGAATTGAATCCTTTTAATTCTATTATGCCCACTTCTTTTACTAGCTGGAAAGAAAATCTTGCTTACATTAACTGCTTGGCTACATTGAGGTCTAATTTACACAAGATGCTGGGTATAGTGGTGCATGCCTATAATCCTAGCACTTAGGAGGCTGAAGCGGAAGGCTCATTGTGGATTAGAGACCAGCCTGGGCTACATAGTGAGTTCAGGGTGAGCATGAACTGTATGTTGCTGTCAAAACAAAACGAAACAAAAACCTGAAACAAAACACCTTTACATAGGAAGTTCTGTGTAGATACTTAAGTTTTTCCCTTATGGTTACTAGTATTGGGAAAAAGATGAACTTCTCCAACGTTCTTTGATCATCAATCAAAGGATTTTTGGTATTGGTGCATTATGAATTTATTGATTCTAAAAACTTGGTAACTTTCAGTCCATTGCATTTATTATTATTATTATTTTTTGTTTTGTTGAGACAGAGTTTCATTGTGTGGTTCAGGTTGGCCTCAAACTCACTTTGTAACCTAGACTGGCTTGAACTCACAGAGATCCTCCTGCCTCAGCCTCCAGAGTGCTGGGATTACAAGCATAGGCTACTATGTCTGGTCATTTATTAATTTTATTTATTTATTTGGTTGTTTTGAGACAGGGTCTCACTATGCAGTTCAAACTGGCCTTGATCTCCTTATGTAGCCTAGGCTGGTCTTGAACTCACTGTGATCCTCTTGTGTCAGCTTCCTGAGTACTGGGATTATAGGTGTATACAACCATGTCTGGCTTACATTTGTTATTTTTTTTTTTTTATGTTTTTGTGGTACTGAGGGTTGAATGAGGTCTGGTGTACTAAGGTACATCCCTATCCCCCCTTTTCATTTTTTTATTTTGAGACAGAGTCTTGTTAAGTTGCTCAGGCTGGGCTTGAACTTGTGATTTTCCTCCCTCAACTTCCTAGAGTGTTGGGATTATGGGTGTGTGGTCTACATCTGACTCATTTATTAACTTTTGATGCTTAAATTTGATCTATCCCTGGCAAGTAAGAACATTTTTTTTGGCAGAACCAGGCATTAAACTCAGACCCTTGCACTTGCCAGGGAAGCGCTTATTCTACCGAGCCATTTCCCTGACCCCAAGAACATATTTTGATTGTCTCTTTTTACCTCCCCCCCCTCATTTGGTGAATCCTTCCTGACATCCTACTATGGTAATATATCCCTGGCTCAATCTGTACTTTGCCCAACCCCAGACCTGCCAAGAAGTGTGTAGTTCTCTAAGGGACCCTGGTTCCTTTTAGTGTAAAATAGTGTCTAGAGACCCACATCTAAGGGCTTTTATGGGTTTTTACTAGATCAGTTACTGTGGGCCTTTTCCAGAGACAGAGTTAGGAAATAATTAGAAAGAAAAATGTCTTATGAATTCATACTGATATTATGGCTATGGTTGCAGGTAAACTAACTATATCCTGGTAATTACCCATAAAAGATTGATGCCCACTTGCTGCCTTAGGTTCATCACCTGTAGAACCCCTTTTACTCTTATCTAATTTTATTCTATTATTTTATTTTATTTTATTTGTTTTGGTGGAACTGGGGATTGAACTCAGGCCCTTGAGCTTGCCAGGGAAGTGCTTATTCCACTGAGACATCTCCATGGTCCCTCTTATTTTAATATAGGTGGCAGTCTTTGGAGTTTAGAGAATTACTAAAGACTGTTCAAGGCATTTTTATTTGGAAGTCCTTCATGCCAGGTTTTCTATTTCTGCTTGTCCCATTCCCTTCTCTAATTCATTCATTTTCTTTTTCTCCCCACCTGCATCATGGCTCCAGGTTTCTGAAGTTACAGTGACTGGCAGCTCCCCAGAAGAAGGTGACATCTCCAGAAGCTGTCCACCTGTGGCTTTTACGGAGATCCCTCAGGCACCAGCCATCAGGATCCCCCCTTCCACCCCATTCTGTGGCCTGGGTGGCTCACCAAGGGACCAGGCCTCAGGGCCCGATATAAGTGAGGGAGCCACTGGGCCCTTCCTGCAACCCAGCCAGTACCAGGTGGAGGCCACGTGGGAAACGGGGGCTATGATGAATGAGCCCACTGGGGGCCTGGGGGTCGTGAGTGGGTTGGAGGAGCTGCTTGGCGAAGACACCATCGACCAGGAGCTGGAGCAGCTCTACCTGTCCCATCTGAGCCGTCTGCGGGCTGCTGTGGCTGCAGGTGGGGCAGGAGGCAGCGGGGAGGGATTTGCTGATGGGGGAATGTCTCCCAGCCATCCTCTAGGCATCCTCACGGACCGTGACCTGATCCTGAAGTGGCCAGGCCCTGAGCGGGCCCTGAACAGTGCCCTGGCTGAGGAGATCACGCTGCATTATGCACGCCTGGGGCGTGGTGTGGAGCTCATCAAGGACACTGAGGACCCTGATGATGAGGGGGAGGGTGAAGAGGGGGTCTCTGTCATTCCCTCTAGCCCTGAGGGAGACAGCCCCAAGGAATCTCCTCCAGAAATCCTCTCTGGGGCCCGCTCTGTGGTAGCCACTATGGGCGATGTGTGGCTTCCATGGGCAGACGGCTCAGGATGTGACAGCCCTGTACTTCTGGCTACTGAGGGTCAGTTTGCTGGAGATTCAGAGAAAGGGATGGGCAAGGATACCAACTCTTTGTGCACAAATAGGGTCATAGGTGGAGTGACCAGCTCCCCAGGAAAGGCTGTGACAGAAGCCCAGATGGAGGTTGCCACCGAGAGGGCAAGCAGTCTACTTGGCAGTGAGCCAGGTGCTCAGGCCCTTTTGCAGGAGCAGAATCCCACTCTCCCTGGTACCTTGGAGGCTGAAGGCTGTCTTTCTGGTGTGGTCAGGCCTCATGCAGCCTCCCAGGATGAAGAGGGTGCAGGTCCCTGCCTTGAGGCCCTAGAGAGGTCTCCCACACTAGAAGGCCCTGCAGAATGTGTGTATGGCTTGCCGCCTCAGCTCCGGGGTCCCTTGACCCAGACTCTGGGAGTCTTGGCTGGGCTAGTTGTGGTCCCTGTGGCTCTGAACAGTGGTGTGTCCCTCCTGGTGCTTGCGTTGTGCCTCTCTCTGGCCTGGTTCTCGTAGGCTGCTTGTGGGGTCAGCATAACAGGTTTTTCCTCTCTGGGATCTGGGGAAGGACAGCCACTTTACCACCCCAGAGGGTTGAGATGGAAATATATCACCTGTGTGGTGAGGGACCTTGGTCCTTTGCTTTTGAGAATGCTGGACTGAAGATAGATTTTCCTGTCCCTCAGCTCTCCAGGCCACATGGGGCTTTCTCTGTAGTGATACCCATGGAGAGGAGCAGGGGACAGTGGATGGTATGAATAAGACAAACTTTTAAAATGGAACCAGGCATGTCCCCTTTCCCCCACCCCCTGAGCCTGTATTTATTTTTGTATAATTCTCTGGAAGAGGGAGAGTGGTCATGAGCTGGTCTTGGGGCACAATTACCCAGAGATATATTTATTAACAGCCAACCTGTGCAACCTGCTGGAGCTTTATTTTTAATTTAATTTATATAGAGTACCTATTATTATATGTCACAATAGAGCTCTATGAGAAATGACGTGTCTTGCTGTGCAGTGGTCTCCTGTTTGGGCCCAAGTGTGCAGGGTGGTCACATTCTGGGGAGGATCATGCTGGGGAGTGTGGGGCAGACGTGACCACACCTGCTACTGCTGCTGCTGCTTCAATATGTCCTTGAGGATCTGTATCTCCTTATCTCATGGTCCTAATACATGTGGTCCTTTGATCTTTCACATTTTGCCTGTGGGAGTCTGCCTGTGTGTATATGGATGGTGGTGGGAGTCGAGGAAGAGCAGTGGCCACATGAGGGTTTGGTGTCAGTCACATGGCTGAAAGTGGTAGCTGTAGTTGTGGATATGGGAGTATCAGTTTTGAATCAGCCACAAGGTTTTGAGGTAACGAAAAAACAGCCTTTGACACCAGCAAGAAGATTCCTCCAACCCAAAGATAGGAAGGCCTCAGAAAGGATGGAGGAAATAATGTACTGTGAAAAATTTACATCAGAGTTGCTGTCCACAGACATTGCATATCTACTCAAAAGATGAAACCCAGAAGCTTTGAAAGAAAGGACAGATGTATTTATTGCATGTAAATAAAAAAAAAACTCTGCATAGTGAAATAAAACACCATATATTTATTTACTGACCTTTACAGCAAAAGTTCTTAAAATAACCATAGCCACTTTCTCTCCAGTTCTTTATTCCTCAGTTTCTGAAATAGCACCATGGTGGTTTTTGGCCTAACCACTTCAGAGAAAGTGAAGTCACTGATAGTGTCCACTGTGTTACAGCAGCAATAGTCTCTGTCTCATCTTCCATGGTTTCTTGGCAGCATTTGGCACAGTTGAGCTTTACCATACAGCCCTTTCTTCACTTGATTTCTGGGATGCTACACTCCGCCTTCCACATTGGTCAGTTTTCTAGAGCAGCCCCAACACACTGTAAGTGCTGTCTATGCCCACTGAATGAAATACATGAGGGGGCAAACGTGTATATGAGCAACATGCCTAGAGAGCTTAGCTGGTCACCCACTGCAGCTCCATAAATGCTGATTGGCAGCCTCTGCTGTGCTCTGTGGACACAGGGAGGCACAGTCCGGTGGTGGTTGCAGACATGGAAATGGAGTCTCAGAACAGTGAGGTCAGCACAGTAACAGTGCAGAGACTCAAGTGCTGGAGGAAATGATGCCTGGTTGTTTTCAAAATCAAGGAATCCAATGCAGGGGAGCAGTGGCAGTCTAGTAAAGGAATAGCACGGAATCTGGAAGTCAAGAACAGCTAGTGAGCAATTCAACACACCTGTGCCTTAATCTGCTTTTCAAAGGGAATCTTTTTTCCAAGGAGGACATCCAGCAGTTTTGTCAAATATCAACATCCAGATGTGTCTATGGCCTTCCACTGATGTGGTAATTTGATGATTGTCTAAAGAAGCAGTGCCAATTTGTTAGAAAAAGTAGATAAAATGGATAAATTACTACAGACATACAACTTGCTGAAGAGTATCAAAAGGGAATAGAAAACAAGTAGTTTTATAACAATTTAAAGAAATAGAACAGGTAGCCAAAATGTTCCTACACAGAAACTCTGGGGCCAGATGGCTTCATTGTTGAAATATCCAAGATACAAATACCAATTTTACAAAAGCAATTGCAGGGGTATAGAAACATACGCAGTTCATTTTATGGGGCTAACGTAACCTTGGTATTAAAACCTGATAAGTAAAAAAAAATAATAAAGCAATTTCAAGAATGTAGAGGCAAGCCGGGCATGGTGGCACATGTCTGTAATCCCAGCACTCAGGAGGCTGAGGCAGGAGGATTGTTGTGAGTTCGAGACCATCCTGAGCTACAAAGTGAGCTTAAGGCCAGCCTGAACTGCATAGTGAGACCCTGTTTCAAAAAAGACAAAAAAAAAAAAAAAAAAAAAAAAAAAAAAAAAAAAAAAAAAAAAAAAAAAAAAAAAAAAAAAAAAAAAAAAAAAAAAAAAGACAAAAAAAAATGTAGAGGCAAATATTTAAAACCAAATGATGTCCAACCTATTTTAAAAGTTTAATATGACCAAGTTGGGTTTAATCCCAATATCAAATGTAGCTTAATGTTTGAACTCAACATAATTGACATCATAAGCACATTAAAGGAGAAAACTACAATCATTGATATATAGGGAGAACAAAACAGTAAAATGAAATTTCTTATTTGTGGAGGGTATCTACAAAGATTTTTTTTACTATCTAAAGAGAATACAAACTAGTAAAAAAAGACTATTAGAAATGATACAGAATTTCCCCAAACAAAACAACAGGAATTCAACAATGGGGCAAAGATTTATAGTGAGGCGAAACCTGTCAGCTTTCCATAAGTGAAGACAAGGAAGGACACTCTCTATGTCTTTGATTATGGAGTATTTGGCTCATCCTGGCACACTCAGCTTGGCTGCTGGAGTTGCTTGTGGTGTGTGCCTAGGCTGGAGCCTCTGAGTTCACTTTGGGATGGTCCCTACTTGACTAGTGAGACAAACACAGACACTAGAACTGAAGCAAACATCTTGGGAGAGAGGGGAATACAAAATGGTTATTGTGGTCCAAAATGACTTAAAGATGGGAAAAGGAAAACTCGCTGCCCAATGTTCTCATGCTGCTGTTTCCGCCTACAAGCAAATTCAAAAGAGAACTCCTAAAGTGCTCAAAGAGTGGGAATATTGTGGCCAGCCCAAAAAGGTGGTCAAAGCCCCTGTTGAAGCCCTGACTGAATTACTGACCCATACAAAAATGCTAGGACTAGCCGGGCATGGTGGCGCATGCCTGTAATCCCAGCACTCGGGAGGCTGAGGCAGGAGGATTGTTGTGAGTTCGAGACAAGCCTGAGCTACAAAGTGAGCTTAAGGCCAGTCTGAACTGCATAGTGAGACCCTGTCTCAAAAAAGACAAAAAAAAAAAAAAATGCTAGGACTGACTTTAAGCTTAATCCAAGATGCCTGACATATTCAGATTGAACTGGGTCCTTGGACTGTCCTAGGAATTGGGCCAGGATCAGCAGATTTAGTTGAGCAAGTTACTGGTCACCTAAAACTTTACTAGGTGGGCTTTTGTATGGCTATGATCCTATCAAAGGTGTTTGAAGCCTGTCAAATTCTAACAATAAAAGTTAAATTTCTCCTAAAAAAAGATTTATAATGAACTATATACTTGAAAGTACAATGTGTAGAGCTTTGACAATGGGAACATGGCAAGGATGACTGCTGTCATCATTTTTATCAGCACTATGTGGAAGTCCTAGCCAGGACAAAAAGGCAAGGGAAACAAGGAAAACATTTAAAGATTGAAAATAAGGGACAGAATTATTATATGTAAGTGATACCATTGTTTATGTAGAAAATTTAAAATAATCTGTGGGTAAATCATTAGAATTACTAAGAACTTAGAGTTGGGTGGCATGTGTCTGTAGTCCCAGCTGTTTGAGAAACACAAGTGGGTGAATCTTTTGAGCCCAGTAATATGAGGCCAGCCTATGCAACCTAGCAAGATTAACATTTCTGGGTATGAATCCATATTTAAAAATTACTATTTAGGCTGGGACTGTGACACAGTGGTAGACTATTTGCCTATCATGCCTAAGTTCAATTCCCAGCATGGCAGAAACACTCCCCAAACTACTGCTTTTATATAACAACAAAGAAAAAATTAATAAATAATACCATTTATGAATTACTTAGACTGGCAAAAGAGGGAAAGATATTTTGGGGAAAAAATAAAACCTGGTTAAAGACATTTTTTGCAGTGCCAAGGATTTAACTTAGACTCATAAATTTAGGCAATGTTTGTGCCACTGAGCTATAGCCTTAGCTTAGAAAGACTTAAAAAGACCAAAGTAGACACATATATACTTTGATGGAAATAGTCAAGGTCATAAAGCTGTCAGTATCTTTAAATGGTTTGTAGGTTCAGTAAATGTCCAATCACAATTCCAATGTATATATGTTTAGAATTTGACAAATTCTTAAATTTATGTGGAAGTGCCAAGATTATCCATGGTACCCATGCCTGTTATAAAAGTATAGCAGTCAAAATTATTTTATTATTTTGCTACAAAAGTAGACAAATAGGCCAGTGAAAGACTGGTGGTCTCAGAAACAGATTCACTCATATGTAGATGTAAAGTAAATGACCAAAGAGTTATTGTCAATCAATGGGGGACCAGTTGGACCTTTTCAAAATGGAAAAATTGGTTATTCATTGTTGAAGGAATTGGATCTCCATCTCACAAGACAAAAATAATCCTGGGCATATCTAAAACCTAAATATGAAAAATAAAGCCAAAATGTTCTAATAATACAACATGTCAGAATTAAAAATTTTGGCTGTGCTAAGCTTCACATCAGTTAAGCTAACATTGTATTATACTCCCAACTCCAGAAAATCTTAGCATATTCACAATAGAAAGGTTTTTCCTATTCTAAGACGAAGGACATTGACTATAAGTGAAATTTATTTTTGTGTGTGGTACTTGAGATTGAATTTAGAGTCTTGTGCTTGCTAGGCATATAAATGAAAATCTTAAACATGAAGTGACATTAAGAATGTTTATTTTAAAAAAAGAATGTTTATTTAATGGCCCAGGGAGATGGCTCAGTAGAATAAATGATTGCCTGGCAAGCACAAAGTCCTGATTTCAATTCCTGATACCAGAAACTAAAAAGAATGACTATTTATCCTGGGCTGGCCAGATAGACCAGCAGACTAAAGCACCTGGTTAGGCAGATGTAGGGACCTGGTTTGCACCCCGGGCTGTGCTGAGACAACTGAGAGTGGGCATGGTGGCGAGTGCCTGTAATCCCCTTGCTTGGGAGGTTGAAAACAGGAGGATCACTACGAGTCCTATTTGTGTAATGAGACTCTGTAGAGCCTGTACTAAATACACTAAAAGAAAGAATTTCTATTTATCCAAAGATACCATAACAAAAATGAAAACAACATATTGGAAGAAGATAATAGAAATGCATATAACTGATGGAGACTCAAATCTAAAATTGTTTTTCTAAGATTGGGTCTTACTGTATAGTTCAAGTTGGCCTTGAGGTCACTACCTAGACCAAGCTGGCCTTGAATTTTCAGTGATTCTCCTGACTCAGCCTCCCTGGGTGCCGGGATTATAGACATGTGTCATCATACCCAGCTGCTATTTTTTTTTTTGAGACAGGACAGGATCTCTTTATGTAATTCAGGCTGGCTTTGAACTCATGACGATCCTTTTCCCTCCAGAGTTCTGGGCTTCAAACCTAGGATATGTTAACAATGACAAGAGATAAATCACTCATGTACCAATAAATTGTGCTATATTTACAAAATGGAATATTCTACATTATGAAGGAAAAATCTATAACTACATGAAATTATCTGGGTGAATCCTATAGACATGGTGCTGAGCAATAGAGCCAAATGGAAGATTTCACATTGCATTACCCATGTACATGAAATTCACAAACAAGTAAAATTAATGTATTGCCACATAAGAGGTTACTTTAAAGGAAGGGGAGGGGATGTTATCATGAAGTTGTACTAGTGTTTCCCTTTGGTGGAGGGAGCGATGTGGCTGGGGGTAGGTAGGGAACTTCTGGTATGAAGTGGTTGTTCTTGGAGGTACAACTTACTGATAGTTATTAAAATGTACATTTTTTGTTTTATCTATTCCCAGGAAGAAAAACCCCTCAAAGAATGGTGAAAAGTAGGAATATGGTGATGTGGATTCCTAGCAACCTTACTTTCATGGTCTAAGTGTAGGTGGCCTATGTTCTTCCCAAGCTCCCCTTGGCACAGGTGTTGGAGGCTAGCTACAGTGTTTCTGTCAGCCCTGCTTGGAGAGACAATGCTGGGGGAAATTGTGTATTCAGTGTCTTCTGACAGTGGCTATGAGGTAGGGATACCTGTCCCACGGATAGGACCTGCCCATCTTGTTCTTAGATGGTGGTGTTCATCACCTCTTGGGCCTCATTACATCCATCACAGTCCAGATATATGGATTTTTAAGTCTCACTTACAACATTTATACCCCAAGTCCTGGTTGTACAACCTTCAGTCAGACATTTGTTGAGTTTCTGATTCTTATCCATAAAAGGGATCTGATGCTCATCAGGCAGGGTAGTTATGGTCTTTGGGGAAAATGTGTAACATAACCTTACTCGGGCTCAATATTCAGTTGATCCAGTCAGTGCAGTGTAGCAGGCCTGGCAAGAGCAGGGGCTGGAGAGACACAATCCAAGGCTGAATTGTCCCAGTGTCACACAATTGGCAAGTTAGGCTCTTTGTGGCTCCCTTGGTTCATCTGTCATCTAGGTAATAAAATCCCTCCTCAGCGAGTTACATGAAGGTGGAATAAGATGACCTGTCAGTCACTGAGGGGGGTACTCAGTACCATGCAAGACTGTACACAGTCACAGTTGGTGGCCTTTGTCAACACCTTAGTATCTGTCTTAGTTACTTTTCTCTCATTGCTGGGACAAAATATCTGTCACCCAGAAGTAAGAAAGGAAAGGCTCATAGTGTATGGAGGTTTCAGTCCAAACTTGGCTGGTCCCAAGTCAGAGTGACACATGATAGAGGGCAACAGTTCATGGCAGTAGAAGACAGCCAAAGCAGTAAGAGCAAAAAGGGAGGAGAAGCGGAGAGCAAACCTTTTTCCTTCCCTTATAGCATATGTAGGCTATCTGCCCCAAGGCTGTAGCACTCATATCCATAATCTCAGTGTTGGACCGTGAATCAATCACAAAGCTTGAGGCTTTGCAGGGATGCTTAGACATAGAACATAACACCATCACTATTCCCTTACATGTCCACTATATCCACCATTGTGTGGGTTGTTGTAGACCTGTGACATGCAGGATGGGGGCTATTCTGTGTGCCAAGTGTCTCTGTGGCCCTTCTTAGGCTCTGGGATCCCTCACATTCTCCCCAGGTAACTTCATCCTTCTCAGGCTGCTGCCCTGCCACTGAGACGACCAGAGACCAAGGGCTAGCACCTCTGTATCTTAGTAACACCATCCTGTAGGCTGCAGGATAGGTGATCCTGACACAAAGAGCCTGGGAGGAAAGGAAGAAGGGACAATGTGTTTTCCCCAAATTAGTTTCCTGTTTTTGGTGTGACAAATCAGCAGTAATTTTAATAGCTTAAAACAGCATAAATTTTGGGCTTGAATGTAGCTCAGTGGTACAGCACTTGTTTACCATATACAAGGTTCCACATAAAACCACACAAAAGGGCCGGCCAAGTAGCTCAGCAGATTAAAGCACCTGCAAGCAGGTGTAGGGGCTTGGGGTTCGATACCCGGGCCTGCTGTGCTGGCCTTGCCCCCAGGCACCCTGAGATAGCAATTGAGACTGGGTGTGGTGGCGAGCACCTGTAATTCCAGCTCTTGGGAGGCTGTAAACAGGCAGATCACTGAGTCTGATCCAGTGGGAGGTGCTCAGGGCAGCCAGGTAGGGAAAGCTCTGAGGCTGAGACCAGAGCCATGCATCCTGGACTAGATGAGGCCATATCTGTAATGTTCTGAGTGTCATGTCCTGTTGGTGTTTATCTCTACCCATAAGGACCTCCAAATGTGCTCACTCTCCTATCAGTTACTGTGACCCTCATACCATCATTAGAACTACAGGCCAATAGTCTCTGGGTTACACTTCTCCAGGTGCTAATAAGGTGTGAGGGGATTCTGGTGTCATAACATTATTTGCTACATCCATGGTGTATTCACTTATTTTCCTAATGGATGACTAAGTAGGGTTTGGGTTATTTCCTCATCATCTTTAACTGATATGAACATTCTTTCTGATAAGTGTAAACCTAGAAGAAATATAATAATGTTCATGTACTAAAACTATTTTTAATAGCAAAAAAGTGAAATGAAAGCAACCTAATAATACATCAACAAGAAATGTATAAGTAAATTGTGCTATATTGATATCCTGGACTACTGCACAGCTATGAGATGGAATGGACTAATGCAACTAGAAATGATGTTAAGTGAAGGAAGTCATATACAAACCATGTTATGTTGTACGATTCCCATTATAAATGGCTCAAGAGTAAACAAAACTACTGTTTAGGCATATATTCACCTGTGTCAAAATAGTTTTATAGAAAACACATTTTTTCCTTGCTTGATTGGCAACATTTAAAAATATATGAGAAAGCCAGGTGTGTGGTGCATACCTGTACTCCCAGCACATGGGTGGCTGAGGCAGGAGGATCACAGTTAGTTGGAGGCCAGCCTGGGTTACAAAGTGAGTTCTACCTAGGCTAAGCTACATAATGAGATTCTGTCTTAAAAAGACAACAAACAGGGGCCTGGGAGATAGCTCAGTGGCAAGTGCAAGGTCCTGAGTTCAACCCCTGGTACAGCCAAACCAAGCCAACCTACCAAACAAACAAATAACCAAAAATCTCCATTGGCTGCCCCTTTTACTCATGCCCTTTTCTTGCTCTAATGCCCCTGTAACACTCCTTCCCACTTCCTGCATTGTAGTACAGTTTGTGTATCCAGTCATCCAATTCTTGGAAATAATCTACTTATTAATACAACTGCTATAAACATTTGTATATGTGTTTTTGTTCAAATATAAACTGTTACTTCTGCAGCAAAAGTACTCTAGGTATCCAGATATTCCAATACTAGTTATTGTAAAGACTTTAGTTTTTTGTGACCAAAACCCCAGCACAGCCAATTGATTTTCATAAAGGTACCTCTCTCTCTCTCTCTCTCTCTCTCTCTCTCTCTCTCCCCTAGTATCATACTGTCCTGATGATTGTGTTATGATTTCGATCTAAAATGTCCCCCTCAAGCTCATTTGCTAAAGCCATGATGGTCCCCAGCTGAGAGCACTATTGGTAGGTGTTGGAGATGTGTGAAATGTGGCCTAGTTGGAGGAAGTTAGGCCAGTGGGGAAGTGCCCTCAAAGGGCATTATGGAGCCACATCCTCTTCTCTGCTTCCTGGCTCCTGTGAGGCTAATGGCTTTGTGCTCCCTGCCATGATGTTCTGCCTTGCCAAAGGCCCAAAGTGAAAAAATCAGCTGAGCATGGATTAAAACCTTTGTAACCCCAGCTAACATAAACATTTCAGTTTTTTTTTTTTTTTTTTTGTCTTTTTGAGACAGGGTCCCACTATGCAGTTCAGGCTGGCCTTAAGCTCACTTTGTAACTCAGGCTGGTCTCAAACTCACAACAATCCTCCTGTCTCAGCCTCCTGAGTGCTGGCATTACAGGCCTGTGCCACCATGCCCAGCTACATTTCAGTTTTTGTTAAGACTGGATCTCACTATGTAGTTCAGGCTGGCCTTGAACTTGCTCATGTAGTCCAAGCTTGCCTCAAACTCATGGTGATCCTCTTGCCTCAGACTCCCAAATGCTGGCTGGCTTTACAGGCATATGCTAACACTTCATTTTTAAAGTTAATTTTGTCAGATACTTTTATTTTTATTTTTTTGACACAGGGTCTCTAACGTAGTTCAGGCTGGCTTTGAACTCACAATGAAGTCCAAACTCATGGTGATCCTCCTGCCTCAGCCTCCCGAGTGCTGGGATTATAGGCATATGCCACCATGCTTGGCCTTGTTAGGTACTTTGTCCCGATGAAGGAAATCTGACTAAAACAATGCTGGCCCAGCAGGAGTAATTCTTAAAATATGTTAGTTCTTCAGTGTTGTTCATTCTTTAAAAATTTTTTTTTTTTCCTTTAGAGACAGGGTCTCACTATGCAATTCAGGCTGGCCTTAAGCTCACTTTGTAGCTCAGGCTGGTCTTGAACTCACAATAATCCTCCTGCCTCAGCCTCCTGAGTGCTGGGATTACAGGCCTGTGCCACCACGCCCAGCTCTTCAAAATTATTTTGGCTATTCTAGTTTCTCTACCTTTCCACATACATTTAGAATCAATTAGTTGTACCTATAACAATCTTGGAATTGCATTAAATTTATAGATCAATTATGGGGCAATTAACATCTGCACTATATTGAGTCTGTTGATTCAGTTCATGAACACAGTATATCTCTATTCATAAAAGTCTTTTAAATATTTCTTTTTTGGTGGTTTTGGCAATTAAACCTAGGGCCTTCACACTGGAGCTATATCCTTAGCCCTTTTTTATATTTTACTTTCAGACAGGATCTCATTAAACCACCAAGTTGCTCATGCTGGGCTCTAAATCACAATCCTCAACTTCCCAGAGTGCTGGGCTTACAGGCACAAGCCTAAACTTTTAAAATTTCTTTCATAAGTTTCCCCTGATTTTCAGCACATAATTTTAGCACATATTCTGTTAGATTGTTTCTTTTCTTTTCTTTTCTTGGAGACAGGGTCTTGCTCTTCAGTTCAGGATGGCCTTTAACTTACTATGTAGCCCAACTTGGGTTCAAATTCACAGCCATCCTCCTGCCTCAGCCTCCTGGGTGCTGGGACTTGACAGGCATGCACCACCATTCCCTGCACTCTGTTAGATTGTTTGAAATGCTATATATAGGTTGTATTTTGTTTATTTAAAATTTTTGTTTCCACTTGTCCATTGTTATTATGTAAACATATGCTTGGTTTGGGGAAGTGCACTCTGGGTGGTCACGTAGGAGAACCACAGATTTGAGCCCAGCCTGGGCAATTTAGCAGCATAGTGAGACGCTGGAGACCTGACAAAAAAAAAATAGAAAGAGCTGAGGATGCAACAAAGTGAAAAGACCCCAGGTCCAATCACCAGTACTGCCAAAACCCCAAACAAAGCACATGGAACTTGTAGTTTTTTCCTTTTCCCATGCAAGAAAGTTTTACTATTAGTGTTCTTTTGTTCATTAAAAAAGGTTTGTACTAATATTGACTGGAGAAAAATTTTATTTTAAAGAGGAAAAAAACCCTGAATAACAAGGACAAAGACAAAACACAAAGCAACATAAAACAATAAAAATGGTACAGAATTTCAAAACAAGAATAAAGAATTAACAATGGTTATATTACATATCGTTATTATCAAATTTGTTGCTCATACTACCAGATATAGGCATATAAAACTGACCAAATGAACATTAACTCTTCCTTTCAATGATTGGAGAAATTTTTTAAGTCCCATATATTGTACCCTGAGTCTACTTTAAAGGTAACAACATGTAATGTGTTAACTATTATTATTCTCATTATTTTGTTATGATATTTAGTTTTACCTTCTTTTTCCATGAAAAAGCACACATGAGTTTCATATGTTGAATTTGTATTCTGCAAATGCTAAACTCATGTTTTAATTTCAAGGTTTTAAAAATTATAGAGTCCATGAGATTTTCTATGTAGAAAATTATGTGTTTTCTTGCTGGGTAGATGGCTCAATGGAATAAGCACTTCCCCGGCAAGCTCAAGGGTCTGAGTACAATTCCTGGTTCTTCAAAAAAAAAAAAAAAGTATCAAAATCAAAACAAACCTAAAAAAAAAACCCCAAAAATTGAAAGGGCTGGGGAGATGGCTCAGTGGAATAAGCACTTCACTGACAAGTGCAAGGGCCTGAGTTCATTCCCTGCCCCCCCAAAAAGAAAATTACATGTTTTATAAATTGGGTCTATCTTATGTCTTCCTTCACAATTGGAAGCTGTTTAGTTTTCTTGTCTTATTAAACTGTCTGATTCGCAACACAATGTTGACTAGTAAGAAAGCATTATTTTTTTCTACCAAGAATCTTTTTCTTTTAAAAAAAGAATCATTTGAAGTTTATTTTTAATGTATTTGTTTTATGTATTTAGTACAGGCTCCACAAGGTCTCACTATACAGATCGGACTCAGTGATCCTCCTGTTTTCAGCCTCCCAAACACTGGGATTACAGGCACATGCCACCATGCCCAGTCTCAGTTGACATCTCAGTGTGCCCTGAAGGTAGAGCTGGCACAGTCTAATGTTTAGAATTTTGTTTGGCACAGGATCTTACTGTATAGTCCAGGTTGTCCTTGAACTCACAATGTAGCTCAGGGTAGTTTCAGCCCTATCAGTGCAGAGATTACAGGCATGTGCTACCATGCCTGTCTCATAATAGATTTCTTTGTAGATATTTTATATCAGGTTAAGAGGGGTTTTATTCTTTTTACTCCTGCTTTCCTTGAATGTAACTTCGTTTGTTTTGAGAACGGGTCATGCTATGTATTTCATGCTGGCCCTGAATTCACTATGTAGCCCAGGCTGGCCTTGAAGTGATGGTGATTTGGATTACAGGCATGCACCCCCATACCCGGTAAGTGTAATTTTTAAATCATAAATTGAATTTTGTCACATGCTTTTTCTGTATTACCCAAGGCTTTTTTTGGTACCAGGAATCAAACACAAGATCATATGCTTGCCAACTTAGTACTGTGCCTGCTGAGCTAAACCCCATGCCCTTGCTTGAGTTTTAAAAATTTAATTATGGCAGTAAATCCAGCACTTGGGAGGCTGAGGTAGGAGGCTTGCTGTGACTTCCTGGCCAACCTGGGCTACAAAATAAATTGAAGTCCATACTGGTCTATATAGTGAAACCCTGTCTCAAAAAAAATCATTTTATTAGTACATATTTACAGTACATGAAGTTTATATTGATCTTAAGGAGTAGGTACATGTACATAATATATCTTTATTCTTTTTAAAATTTCCTTTTCCCTCCCCACCTCCCTCCCTCCTATATCACTTGATATTAATATGTGGCTAAATGATGAATAGGATTTGTTGAGTTTTGACTATTGAGCCATTTTTGCATTCTCAGGTTAGGTTTCATTTGGTCATGTGTATTATTGAATTTGATTTGTTAATTTTTATGGTGGTTTTGGTGTTTTTTGTTTGTTTGTTTGTTTTTGTATCTACATTCATGAGGGAAAATAGGTTGTAGTCTTCTTTGCCCATGCTGTCCCTTTTTTCTTTTAGTATCAGGGTAATAAATGCTAATTTCATAAAATAATTTGAGAAGTGTCTTCTTCTTCTTCAAAAGTGTTCATTTTATTATTTTTTAAAAAATTTAATTTGTTTTGAAGTGTGAAAACAAAAGCAAGCACAAAAACTAGAAACAAAGAAACAGGGCAACATACAACAATACATATGTTACAGATTTTCAAAGCAAGAATAGTTGATTAACATATTGTTTATCTTTGTTATAAAATCTATTGCTCAGATTATAGATATAGTTCTGTACAACTGGACATGTGATTACATATTACTGCTTGCTTTTGATATGTATTATTTCTTCTTAAGGTTTTAGCACAATTTGCCAGTAAAAACATCTGAGCCTGGCAACTCTTTTTTAAAATAGACTTTACGGGGCTGGCTAAATAGCTCAGTGTATTAAAGTGCCTGCCAGCAGGCACAGGGGCTGGTGGATCAGTCCCCGGGCCTGGGCCTGCCATGCTGGCCTCATCCCCGGGGCACACTAAGAATGGCAATGGAGACTGGGCATTGTGGTGTGCACCTGTAATCCCAGCTCTTGGGAGGCTGTAAACAGGCAGATCACTACAAGTTTGATCTAGTAATGAGAACTTGAACACCCTGTAGATCCTTCCCTAAAATACAAAAAAAAAAAAAAATACTTTACTTTTTAGAGCAGTTTGAGGTTCACAGCAAAACTGAGCAGAGTACAGATATTTTCCATAAACTACTTCCCTTTCACACACAGTCTTCCTGTTGTTAACATCACACATCAGAGTGGTATTTGCTTATAATTGATGAATCCATCTTCACATACCATCATCATTCAAAGCCCATAGTTTGCTTTAGGTGTATTTTTTATGGGTTTGACATATGTATTATGGCATGTATCCACTATTGTAGTATCATAGAGGATAGTTTTACTTCTCTAGTAATCCCCTGTGCTTTGTTTATTTGTCCTCTCTCCTCCTGGCAATCACCTTTTCCCTCCACCATGCTGGAGATTGAATTCAGGGCCTCTACACTAAGCTATATTTCCAGATCTTTATTTTTTATTTTGAGTCACTAAATTGCCCAGGCTGAGGTTGAGGCTATGATCCTCCTGCCTCAGCTTCACAATGTACTAGCATTATAGGTGTGCATTACCATGCCTGGCTAACCACTGATCTTTTTATTGCCTCCACAGTTTTGTCTTTCCAGAATGTTATAAAGTTAGAACCATACAGCTTATAGCTTTTTTGTTTTGTTTTGAGACAGGGTCTTGCTATGTAGTCCAACCTGGCTTTTAACTCATGGTGATCCTCCCGCTTCAGCCTCCTAAGTGCTGGGATTATAGGCATATACTACCATGCCTGGTTAAAATGGCCATACTTCCAAAACTGATATATGGATCTAATGCAATCTTTTAAAAATCTATCATGTTTCAATTTTATCTTTTGTATATTCTTTTTTTTTTTTTTTTTTTTTTTTTTTTTTTTTTTTTTTTTTTTTTTTTTTTTTTTGTACTTTAGAGAAGTGTCTACAGGGTGTTCAGGGTCTCATAGTGATTAAATCAGACTCATAGTGATTCTTCTGTTTACAGCCTCCCAAGTGCTGGGATTACAGGTGCACACCACCATGCCTAGTCTCAATTACAATCTCAGCATGCCCCAGGGGCAGGGCCGGCACCGCATGCCTGGGGATTGAACACCCCCCACCCCCGCCGCCCCTGTACCTGCTTGTAGGCACTTTTATTTTATTTTATTTTTTTTGAGTTTTTGTCTCACTATAAAGTTCAGTCTGCCCTTAAGTTTACTTAGAGTTCTGGTTAGTTTAGACCTAACATCATTCTTCTTTTTTCAGCCTCCCGAGTGCTGGGATTACAGGCATGCGCCACC
>PVKA01007841.1:63606-75966 GCA_004027165.1 Ctenomys sociabilis | reverse complement strand
TGAGAGCCTGAGAGAAAGTTGCAGTTACAATATTTAAATGAAAATGGAGTGCACATCTCTGAGAAAACTAAACAAAAAAAATGAGGGACCATTTTCTTTCTCTATATACGAAACAGTTACGATAGGTGTACAGCTGCTTTGTCTTAATTCAATGAGAAGAAATATTTGTATTAATAGTGTTTGGACAGGATATCATGTCTGGGGGCTGGGGAATAAGTGTTTCCCTGGCAAGTGCAAGGGCCTGAGTTTAATCCCCAGTTCCAACAACAACAAAAAAATGATATCATGTCTGCCTCTTGTCCTATGAATACAACTATATGCAATGTAGTATTGAAACTGTCCTACTACTTGGTTTTGAAACTATCTCACTGCTATTTGTTTCTCAATAAATTAATTAAAACATAAATAAATAAAATGAAATTCACACTCCATTACCTGCATCTATCTCTGTGGCATGCTTTCTTACCATTTTGCCTTCTTTGTGGAAAATAAGGGAGAAAATACATTATAGATCATAGCAGCTCCTGGAAGTGACACTCTCACACTCAGAGATCTCATTTTGTAAGATCTAAAATTATTTAATGCTTCATCTTTCTGTTCAGTGTACACAGAATCATTCGTTTGGTAGCACAGTGAAATGAGCTCCATGCACTCTGCCTACCCCATCATGTGAAGCTTCTGCCCTCTTTCTCATGTTGTTTTCCCTTGTTATCTTTTGGGGTGAATACCTAGAATTAGCTCCTGGATTGAGGTAAACTAGTGACTGAGCAAAGACTGTGTCTAAATTCCCTTAGCTCATTAGATTTCATCATTTACAGCTGAATACATGAGTGTGGAAGAGAGAGGAGGCTAGGAAGTTTGCCTTTTTGTTGTTGTTGTTGTTTGTTTGTTATTCTCCAAGGTCAACATAGGAGTAAAAGTTGGATATCTCTCTCTGATCATTTCTGAGAGTTTGAAGAAACCATCCAGCAGAAAAGTATATAAAAATATATAGAAAAGTATAAAAATGAAGTCTGGTTATGTATACTTTATTTTGCACTTCGAAGCATAATTATCTTTAAATTTTAAGTTTATCTTCTAGAGGTCACTGTAAGTCACAATAACTCATGGCTTTGGCAGTTCCTCATCAAAATTATTACTTAGACCCATTCATTGGAAGTGTAAGGTATCTCCATTCTCTGTGTGGTCTTGAGTGTGGTGTGTGCAATGCTTCAATATTTCACGTCCTGCTGCAACTGCCCTCCAGTAGGTGTAGCTTAGCACATCTGCTCAGCCTTCTCAGCTATTGGGGTCCAGTGTGAATCCAGGACACCTCCTCTTTCTCATTTATTTTATCTGGCTTCTCTGTCATTTTAAGTTTGGCTATGGAGTTGCCACTTAATTACTCTGCCAAGATTCTCACTTTTTTTTTTTTACAGCAGCCCTAGGAAAGGAGCTCTCCGTATTCTGTTGGAAGTTAAAATAATCTCTTTAGGTGGAGCTGCTTTTCCTGAATCCTTCTGCTTTCTCTCTCCCTGGCTGTATCCGTGTACCACTGCTTAAGAGGTGATGTAACACTCGTTTTAGTAGAGTGACTCTTCCCCAGGAATATGGGTGAGCTTGGCAGCTCTTTGTGATTTAACTCCCCACAAAATTTCATCTCTACCCCAGGACCAAGCCAGGCATGGGAAAATAAGGGCCCTGTGATAAGGGTCCTGTGTCTGATACATTACCTTTAAGCTATGTAGAATGGTGGTGCAGGGAATGTGAACCTCAAATCTGCCGTACAACAGCTGACAACTAGGATTTTGCAACTGAAGCTGGAGGCGAGATAAAAATTCTGACTGTCCCTCACAAGGAAAAATTATGCAAGGATGGAGGGGGAGATAGAAACCCTTTCTTCCTGGTCACACCTGCATACCGATAACATAGGAGAGAGTTTCAGAGAAATGAAGAGAGCTGGTGAGACAGCTCACAGACTAAGCACCTGCTTAGGCAAACACAGGGACTGGGGTTTGATCCCTGGTTCCACATGTAGCCCCAGCTCTGCCACACTGAGCTGGCCACTGAGACCAGGCATGGTAGTGCATGCTTGTGGTCCCAGTGCTGGGGAGGCTGAGGTAGTAGGTTCACTATGAGTCCAAGTTGTGTCATGAGACACTATGCCAAACACATTTTTAAAAAAAGTAAATTAAAAAAATAGAAGTAAGAAAGGGTAGAGGAGGAACAAACATTCTAGGGTTACTAGGACTCCCACTCTTCTTCCTGTAATGTAATAAGCTTTAGAGGAAATGAGAGTGAATGTTCTGTACGTTTTTAGAAAACATTCCAAAAATTTTACATGGTATTTGAAAAAATGATTCTACCAATTAATTTCCTATTTTACTGGAAATAAGGGTCAGCTACCCTCTTTATTTGTGATTCTAGAAGTACTATGCTTCTGTAATCATTCTTACAATCTTTCTCCCTTTAGATGTATTGTATATTCAAAAGGCTTTTAAAATCTTTTTTATTCTCTATAGCAATATTACTATAACATGTTTTGATACATTTTTTTGTTTTTCTTCAGCTTTATTAGGTTTCTTGTATTCATTGGTTTATGCTTTGTGTCAAATATAATTTTTCACCTGTCATTTCTTTCAATATTTTTGTGCCTCTCATTTCTTGTATAGACCCATTTATAATCAATCTCTATAGTTAGATGGCTGGAGAGATGGCTCAGTGGAATAAGTGCTTTCCTGGCAAGCAAAAGGTCCTGAGTTCAATCCCCAGTACCACAAAAAAAAAAAAAGAAAAGAAAGAAAGAAAAGAAAAGAAAGAAAGAAAGAAAGAAAGAAAGAAAGAAAGAAAGAAAGAAAGAAAGAGATAAGATTTTAACTAACAACAAATGTTGGAGAGGTTGTGGGGAAAAGGGAACACTTCTCACTGCTGGTGGGAATGTAGACTGGTACAACCATTGTGGAGATCAGTGTGGAGACTCCTCAAAAGAGTAGGACTGGAAATCCCATTCAATCTGGCTATCCCCCCTACTGGGAATTTTCCAAGAGGAACTGAAAACATTATATCATAGTGATATATGTGTACCTATGTTTATAGCAACACAATTAGTGATATCAAAATCTTGGAAACAACCAAGATGTCTGTCACATGAGGAATGGTTGAAAAATATGTGGTATTTCTATATAATGGAGTATTACTCAGCTATAAAGAATGATAAACTTGAAGCATTTATATTGAAGTGGGTGCCACTTGAACATATACCCATAAGTGAAATAAACCAGACACATATGTGCAAATATTGCAGTCTCCCTAGTATAAGAAGTCAAAAGAAGAAATACAAATAGAAATGTACAAGAACAACTAAAGACAATTGAGTCAGATAGTTAGGGCAAATTGAACGGCACATACTGCAGGGTACTAAGCAGCTTTTCTTCTGGATGGTTAACAACCTAAGTTCTCAAATCAAAAGTGGAGAAATAAAGAGGCGCAAGGCCAGCCAACATTTTGGCCTTAGCCTTTCAAAGTTAGTGAAGACTCAGAGCATAGGAGAACCTGTATTGTAACATGAAACTCAGTTGTGCCCCAAATTTTCTGATCAAGGAGATTATGTAGCCACAGTGGAAAGAGACTGATGATGTATAGTGTGCCTGGGGAGAGTCACATGGAGAGAAGACTTTGTCTCAGGCTCTCATAGAGAGCAAATTGGTCCAGCATTGGCATGACTCATCTGCATGGATGACAAAGACAAAGGATCTACAGAGTAAGGTACAAGATTACCAGATAAGCCCTGAGGGAACATCATTGACCTCATCAAAAACAAAGGCTACAGCTTTTGGTATATAGATCTTGATCTATCTTGGTCTTAACCATCCAGCCAAAAAGTATAAAAATGAGGTATATAAAGTGGGGCCATAATAAGAAGTTGAGCTGTAAATGGCTATGGTCAACAACTTCTACAGATAACTCACTATTATTGTGGAATGCTGCACTGTGTTGGACTGTGTCACCAAGTTCAGGCACCTAAATTGGTTTAATGACAATGGAATGCTCATCTTTGACAGGTCTAGATGAAAAAAAGGGGGAATATGAAGGAAGAATCATGCTGTGTGTGTGTATGTGTGTGTATATAAACAGTACAGTTAGGATAAATATGCCATGTTTCTGCGTAATTCTAAGAGAACAAGATTTGCACTAATACTGGTTGGACAAGATATTATGCTGGCTTCTAGTACTATGGACAACAACTAGGGAGTTCACAAGCTGATTCTCACAAGAGCTTGTTCCAATTCAGTTCACTGCTACACAGGTTCCCTGCATCCTGGTGTCCTTGGCATCTGATTCCTGAGTCCACAGTGTGGGAAAAATCTTTGATTCAGCCTGTGTTTCCTTGTATACTGCATTTGTGATATTTTTCAAGGGGATATTAGGAGATTGCAGGATTGGCTTTCTTTATTTCCATTTTCTCAATACTCACAATTTCCTGTTGACTGGTGTCCAGTATCCGACAAGAGCTACTTCATATGTTTTTTTCTAAGTTTTTTGTTTGTTTATTTTTGGAGGATAGATTCTAAGACAGTGAAAATATCATGGATAAAATCGTGTCTTAAGTGGAAAGTTTTTTAATCATTAGAAAACTTTGAGTTTCTTTTCTTTCAAGCTCAACCACTTCCCAATTCCTTTGCTTTCATTTCATTATTATTTGGCAGTCCCTGATTTTCTGTTTGAGGGAAAAAACTCTTAAAAACAAGCACTGCTTGCTTGCTCAAGTAATTGTCAATCTTTAAGGTAACAGCAGAATGACTGATACATTGAACTAATATTTGCAACCCAATCAGTATACTTGTCCATGTCTTAGAGGTGGCAGAAGAAAAGTCATGCTTTTCTTAATCTATGGTTATTATGTGCCTTAGGACTTTTGAAAGCAATACTGGATGTTAGCTATTCATCTCTCTTTGTAAGTAGGTAGAAGTGGAACTACCTCTTGAAATGTGTGACAGATTTACTGAGATAATTTTCCATATCAGAATTATTCAGGGAGTAACACGGGAAAGTGAGTTTTACATTAGGAAGCTAAGTACTGCCTATAAAGTGTAGGAACAAAGATTTTAAAGTGAAGGCATTTTTCTGAAGCAGTGAATGGAAAGATGACATTATGAGATTCCATATTTATTCCCTCTCAGTGGCTTTTTAATAAAATTTTATAGTATATCAAGAGAGAGATCGTTTTCTAACTGCAGATAGAGTGAAACAAACCTGTTCTCTTTGTGCTGCATTTATGACTGATAGAAATAAAGTCTTGCAATTACTGTTTAGATGTCATTTTTAGGGAATATTGGAAAACTAGTAATGCATTGACTTTTTATCTTACAATTATATCCATAACATTGTCTCAGTAGATAATTATTTTTTTTCTTTTAAGAGGAAACAAAAGCAGTAGTTGCTTAACTACGTCAATTGCTGTAACTTTTCTTGCTGCATTATTCTTATTGTAATTTCTCCTAGTTTTTTTTTTCTCTTCACCTTAATGTTGAGTTTTCATTAAGTATGAGGAAGAGTTATTCATTAAATAACATGAAATTTGATTTAAATATATTAGTTCTAATATGGTACAAATTCCTGTTGCTTCGGTGTTTCTAAACTACTTAAAATATCCCTGCTAAGCAAAATAAGACATTTTTATTGCCTTACAGTTTAAGTATTATTACAGCATATTTATTCACATGGATACTTTAGCTTAAAAGAAAACTTTTCTTCCAGTATTCGTCAATATCACATGGAAATCTTACTTCATTTGTAATCTAGATGATCTGTAATATAAGTGCTTGGTTATTTTTATGATAATTTTAATTCACTAATGGTATTTAAATTGGAAATCTTCTGTTTCTCCATTTTTTTTTAGTTATTGCAATAGTGGTGAAAACTACATTCTATTTTGTGGGTTTCCTGAATCTGAATGAAAAGTGGTCAAGGAAATTAGGGTGGAAGGTATTTCGTGATACAGAACTCTGGTACAGTTGTAGAACTGTGTCTGTGACATGGCTGAAGGCAGAAGATACTGAAGCTGTTTTGGATAAAACATTACCTAAGTTTCAATGCTCCAAATGTGAAGAAGTAAATCAAAATTTCGTGGAGGACAGAGGACTGAGAAATATCAGAGTGATGGGTCCAAAGATGCAATTCTAAGTACTGTAGAGAGTAGAGTCATGAATAGCATGCAATGAATAAGAAAAATAGTAGATTGTTTATTTGAATATTTTACTGTATGTTCAATTTTTTCTAAAAGCTTTATGGCTGGGAGATTCTGACCCATAGTAGAACATCATAGGCAGAAAGTGAGTGGTGTGCAAATGCCTCAAGCGAGGGGTATGAATGAAGAATGCAGAGTCCAGCTATACATATGAATTAATGTGAATTTACTTTTAAAAATTAAAAATAAATGGTAACATAAATAATGTAAAAATGAAGAATGAATTTTATGTAAATAAAAGTTAAAAGTAAAAAGATTTCAAGCATATACAAGCCTGGGCTTTTTCATCTTTACTGTATGTTCAAATATGAAGAAATGAGCCCGTTTTCTTCTTCTTCTTCTTCTTCCCTGGTGACCTGTCCCCACCAAGGCAGGGCCAGTGGAGCTTTGTATTAGCCACAAGGAATTGGAGGACTTGGGCCACAACATGGTATTATTTCCTTTAGTCTCCTAAAGGAAACATATACATATGTAATTAATAACTTTAAATTTATATTTTAGTTTGTTTTAGATGACAGTGTTATTATGAATTCTGATTCATGGCTCCAGAAGCAAATTTTAAGTGTATTATGTTTTCATGGAAATTTCCTAACTGTTTTAGTGATTAACACAAAATCAAATCATGTAAAGGTTCTACTTTATATGTTTGTAATTCTAATAATTTTTATTTACATAGGAAATATACTGAATTTGAGAACATTAAAAACCATACCTACAGGAAATATATGAGTGATACAATATATAAGTTTGGTTGTTCTCATTTGTTTGCTCATTGGTACTGTTTACTTAACTGAACCATTTATATATCTGCTACGTGAAAATCTGGCATGGGGCCCCCAGTGCCACCCTAAGTTTGAGCAATTTATGACCTAACTCACTGGATGTGAAGTCATTATATGAAGTGAAGCCTCCTCTCAGCAAAAGCTTACAAAGCTAGCGCAAGGGCGGAAAGAGAATGGAACACGAGGTTGCCCGTCTTCACCAGTGGAACTGCACGGGGATATTTTATTGTTCATGGACGGATTTTGCCAATGTGTGCGATGCTGTGGGCCAAGAGAAGCCCTGTGACTGAGGGCTTTCCCAGGGGTCGCTCCTGTTGAACATGTGCTGACATCACTGGCTTCAGTTACTGAAGCCCCGGAGGACAAGGGCGATGTGCTCATCATATATTGCAGTTTCAACAAACAGGCCAAAATTATGTACAGTTCAGGATGGATCAGAACCCTAGTACTCATCTCTTTGTAAGGCCAAGAGCCACATGAAAACACGCCTCTGTGAGAAGCATGCCAGACTTGAGCAGCTCAGCCTCTTGGGTTTCTCTTTCCTTAGAAAGTACCAAGACAAACTTAAAATTTCCATTTGAAGCCAAAAGGACTTGTACTTTTAATTTTTATGTAATTATATTTTGAAAACTAGGACTGTTGCTCTTTGGTACTGATCTGGCAGTGTGTCATTTATTGTAGTTTCATTTTATAAAGTCAACATGAACAACACGTTCATGAATATGCAGCTCATAGGGAAGGACTGTAGATTAGATTCCTGCAAGCCTCTGGTCAACTCATCACTATATTAACTTTTCTTATTTTTTTTTATTTCCAACATTATACATTTGTGGCTATTCTTTTATTTTCTCATCTTTTCTATTCTGCTCCAGTAGAATGTGAGACCTTATGCTTTCTACTTACTGGGCAATACATAGTATTGCACTATGGGTTGTTGACATTTATGTATCATTTGGCACTCGACATCTGCTATTTGCTTTTTATACTTCTCATTTCTTCTCCAAATTTATCTATTTAATATGAGTACATATAATCCATTGGTTTCAACTGCTGACTTCACAACTGTTCCATTTACTCTCCTGTTGTTAGACATTCTGGTTAACTCTCTCCCTCCAATTTCAAATAATGATTCACTGATGAAATCCATGTATATTTCCTTTACACATTTTCTCTAGGCTGATTTCTAGCATTGCAATTAGATTATATAATATTCTGCCTCGCTAGTGTCTCCAGCTTGCACTCCAAAGGTGTTGGGACAGTTCATAACTTCTCAGCAATGGCTTATGAGAATTTTTCTTACATCCTTGTCAACACATGACAGTTGTTTCTATTTTTGCCATTTTGATGGTTGTGCAGTATTAACTTTTTTGTGCATCCCTGAAGAAAGGCATAAATCTTCTTCAGACTGAAGAAACTTGGAGTCAATAGAAGGGCACAGAGGGTGAGGGCAGATCTCTCAGAGCCAGTGATAGAGAATGATGGGACAACATCTTCAGAGTGCTGAGAGGGAAACACTGTTGAACTGGAATTCTGTGCGCAGTTATGCTGCTTCCTTGTATGCACCACGTGCTGTGCCTGTGCACTCCCAGGTGACCTTCCTGCCTTCCTCAGAAACTGTACACTTCGGCCAAGACATTAGCAGGTACTGGAAGCAAGGCAAGTTCTAGAACTTCAAGCCCCTGGCTATACAGTTGATTCACAGAGCATGTGCATGAACAAAATAAAGCTTAAGACCCTCTCCCCTGAGAGCAGCTTAACCTTGATGGCTCCGTGTCCTGGACATGCTTCTTTTTCATTGCTGCCCTTTGTAACTGAAATTCCCGAGAGGAAGCTTTTCCTGCGATAAAAACAATAAGGCAAAAGACCAAAGGGAATAAGGGAAAACAAAAGTGAGACATAAAAATGCAATTGAAGATATTCTATTCAGAGCTCATTTTTTAAGCGACTGGAATTGTAGGGGTTGTAGGTGCATAGTGGGGTGTGTAGTTCAACCACTGTGAAGAGTGGTAGAGGCAACCACACACACACACACACAAAAAAAAAAAACAGATAAAAGCATACCCCACTAATATGTTAACTTTTATTAAATGTTTTTTTTATTTTCATTTTTCAGTATTGGGAGGAAATCCATGGTTGTGGGCATGCTAGGCAAGAGGTCTCCTAATGAATAATGCCCTCTGCCTTTAACAGTGATTTTAATTCTTTTTTTTTTTTTTTTAATCAAAATGAAACTCAGTACCTTATACTTGCCAGGCAGGTGCTGTGCTGCTGAGCTATATCCCTCACTCCCCAAAAGACACCTTGCTTAATATTCATTGCTGATATATTTCTGATGAGCATTTAACAAATAGCACAGTAATATTCACCTGCAGCTCATCTTTTGTAGATATTTTCTTCCTCCATTGTATTCATTGAATTATAGACATCATATTGTTCTTCAGTGTTTAGGGACTGCTATAAGCAGGAAATCACAGACATAAAAAATGCAAAAATGAAGAAGAATAACATTATATGGAACAGAAAGCAGACAATGGATTAATATATTGAAGTTGAAAATCCAGCCTCACCTTTTTCCCACTTGGTTGGGAACACGTATGTTGTCTAACTCATTTTTTTCTGTTCTGTGTGTATCAGTAAATGACTGTTGTAAAAATACTTCATGAATTTTGAGGTTATAAGCAAGTTTTAATGACTAGATGAATACTCAAGTATAAAAATCCACAAAGAGTAAAAAATAAAGGTGAATGATTCTTTTAATTAGGCTATTTAATTATGTATGCTTTCTCTTAGTTTTCTTTTATAGTTAATATCTTCTCATTCTATCACATTACTACAGTTAATTGACATAACTCCTTTCCACTAACCCCATGATCAAGCTATTTAAAGCAGGCATGGTGGAGCACTCCTATAATCCCAGTACTGTAGACTGTGTGATAGGAAGATCACTATGTAGTGAGACCTTGTATCAAATAAATACAATAAATAAATAAATAAATAAACATTAAAAAAATCCAACTATTTAGGAATTTATGAAAAATGTGTAGTTTGCATTTTGTGCAGAACCTAACAAAAAAAAATAATTACCTATTACTTGGAAAATTATGAGCACTGATTCTCTGGACTTTACACAAAGCAGTGTTTGTTAACTAAAGAAAACCATTATCAAGCTATGATCCTTGGAAGAGTTGGTGCTTGTCTATAATGCCAGTTGTTTTGGAGGCTGAGGCTGAGCCTATTGCTATGACTGCATCTGACTGGGTGGTTCAAAACCCTTTGGAATGGGTTTGGGGAGGCATCTTGGGAAGCTGTGGAGGTTCTGGATAGAGAACCCTTCAGGGTGCTGGAAGGAGAAGTTTATAAGTGATTCTCCTAGGAACTAACAAGACCAGAATGTTGATGAAAATGTTAATAGAGCAGTAAAATCCAGGTACAGGAGACTTCTGGTAGAAAGGATACTCTTGGCATTTGGGATAGAAACGATTTTTGTTATATTCTAGCCAGAAATTTGTCTATATATTGTTTTGGGCCATAGATTTTTCCAATAGGATGAGATTAAGGATGTTAGGGTAATTGATCTAGTGGAGGAAATTCCAACTCAGCCTGGCATTCAGGTTAAGCAACGGGCATTAGGCTTTGGCTCCTATGGGCTTGGGAGATAGCCTGGTGGTCTACGTGCTTGCCTGGCAAGTGCAAGGACCTGAGATCAATCCCAGGTACCACATACTGAGATGCCGTACTGGTGTGCAAGACACTGAAACCAGAAGTAATGGCACACACCTGTAATCCCAGCACTGAGGAGGCTGGCTGACGTCCTACCTCCATGTGTGTTGGCTGCCAGGACCTGACACACAGAGTGTAATATTTGCACTGCTAGATTTGGGTTTTCTTTGGTCTGGTTGTTTTTTCTCTTCCTACTATTGCGTCTTTTTGGAATTGTAAACTTTACCCACTGATATTTGAATTGTACAATTTGCTTTTGATTTTCATAGAGGATCCCAACAGAGAGTTTGCCTTGGGTCTCAGGAGGTTTTGGAGCATTTGAGAAATACTAGAGCTTATACAACTTTAGGGAAAGGACTATTATATGTCTTGTGTGCAGAACTGTAGCTTTGGGTTAGGAACAGTTATGATAGCATTGTGATAAGAATTATGAACTTGCTATTGTCTTCATTTTGAGAAGTTTTATGTAGTGTATTTCTCTACAAGTATCTCTCTGGGGTAAATAGCACAGAGTGGGCTTGCTAGGTCACATGGAAATTTTGTATTTAATATTTTATGGTCCTTTCAATACATAAAAGAAATTGAAATATTTTATATTTGTACAAGCAGTATATCAGTTACAGTTGTTCCAAATTGTCAACACATAGTAATATTGGTTTCTTTAACCATTCTGTGAATATAGTGAGAGTACACTGTGATTATAGTGCTATTTTTAGTTTAAATTGAATCTTCTCATGATCTTCTTGTTCAGTCATATATCTTCTCCTGGAAAATGTCATATTAGGTAACATTGCATTGATTTGATATTATATTATTAGTGGTTATAATTGTAAAATTTGTAAGGTAACTATTTACTATGGATTTTTCTTGTTACATATAAGCTTTACAAGTATCTTCTCTTAGGCTGTTTTTGGGAGTTTTAATTCTAAAGAGCAATCCATTTTTTTATATTTTGTTGAACCTTTTGTCATATGTTTCATTTATTTATTCATTTACTTATTTATTTGGTACGGGTCTCACTACGCAGCTCAGACTCATAGTGATCCTTCTGTTTCAGCCTCCCCATTGCTGGGATTACAGATGTGTGACACGACTCCTGGTTTCAGTGGCTGGCACACCAGCACAGCCTCTCAGCACATAATACGCTGGATCAAACTCAGGGCCTTGACTTGCCAGGCAGGCACTTAGACCACCAAGCTATCTCCCAAGTCCATAGCTTTCTTTTGTACACATCCTTACTATATATTTAAAAAATATTTATCTTAACTACCCAATATAGCAAAGGATTTTTGTTTTCATTTTCTTCTAGCCATTTAATCATTTTAAGGCTTGCATTTATTTATTTATTTTTGTGGTACTGGGGATTGAACAATGGACCTTGTGCTTGCCAGGCAAATACTTATTCTACTGCATTATCTCCCTGGCCCAAGGATTTCATTGAGATCTATAATCCATTGTGTTTGGATTTAATATGTATGAAGTTCCTTCTTCTTTTTTTTTTTTTTTTTTTTTTTTTTTTTTTTTTTTTTTTTTTTTTTTTTTTTTTTTTTTTTTTTTTTTTTTTTTTTTTTTTTTTTTTTTTTTTTTTTTTTTTTTTTTTTTTTTTTTTTTTTTTTTTTTTTTTTTTTTTTT